>OZ024909.1:7158937-7234152 GCA_964017125.1 Flabesymbios commensalis | reverse complement strand
CTCAAGTTGTGGGCTGCAGCAGCGAAACAACTTCCAAGTGGATAAAAATTTAAATGATTTAAGGGTTAAACATGATATTGATATTTAAATATAGAGGCATTTAACCACAATCAGCTGATTTGGTCAGAAAAATGAGTTTTCAACAAATAAAACAACAATTGTGATATCAATACTTTCATTTATCAGATATCAATTGGTGTCTCGCAGAAGTTGGCCCAACATTAAACCAATGTTTGGTCATGACTCCAGTACTACTTCGTGTTTGTGATAGGACCTTGACATTTTGGGGGATATTAGACCTTGAAACGCCATGCATTCCATCAGCTTTTATTTGTATGAACTATGTTATCTTAGAAAATACCACTTGTTTTGTTGACTGTCATCATGCTAGATACAGCAGGGTTTTCACACTAACTGTGGTCCGAAACCCCCAGTAATTATGTCGGACCACCAGGATATTCAATTTTCAGCCCTTATCAGAATTGTAACATGTAAGCCCTATCCTAGCTGCTCTTCAAATTTGCTATACATGCATTTTCCTAATAACCATTTCTCGGACAAGTTCAATAATGGTTAAAAAAAATCAAAATGGCTGATTAATTATTGCGATGTTTCACATTTTACGTCTCTGATTTCACCTTGCGGATGTGATAAATTCAGAAGTGTTTCATGTATTCTGTACAAATTTGTACTGCATATTGCTAATAACCTGTTCTCCAACAAGTTCAATAATGCCCGCGGGCTATTGTTGAGTGTGCTCTTGTTATAATTGAAATTATTTTCAAATGATATTCCATTTAAACGATGATTAGAGCACGAGGCTGTGCCAACGGGCCATGTTGATCATTTCAGTGATATTGATCGAGTCAAAAAATGCAGAGGATGCATTCATTTTTCCCTCATAGCGAAACACATCTCTAGTTAAAAAAAAGGATTATTATGAACCATTTTATTTCTCCCTCTTCTCAAAATATACAACACATAGATGCCACGCAATAAAAATCGGTAAGAAAAAAAATAATTTTAGCCCGCCTTTTCATTTTTAAGTAGAAAAGGTGGGCTATTGCAATTGAAGTTCAGCGCCAGCATTAACATTTAGATCTACTTGTGGGCATAATAACCTAAATAAAAGTTGTTCATGTATCCTGTTAAAATTTGCTATACATGTTACTATGACCAGTTCTCGCGGACAAGTTCGATAATGGTTCAGAGAAAATTCAAAATGGCCGATTTACTGCGATTTTTCACATTTTATATCCATAATTTGATTTTGTGGGCATGATAATTTCAAGGGTTTTTTATATATCCTGCTCAAACTTGTTATGCATGCTACTATTAAATGACCAGTTCTAGCACAAGTTTATAATTGGCTGAAAAAATAAAATGAGCGATTAATTTTTATTTTTAGCATTTTCATAATTTTACAACAAAATAATTAGACCTTGTGGGAGCGATAATTTGAAGCTCGCTACACAGGCGGCAGGTAAATTAAAATGACACATTTTCATTGTAATAGGCCTATCTATCTGTATATTGCTGTCAGCTGGCATTGAGTGTTATTCTCTAATTTCTCAGTCCATTATCAATAAATTCCCATGATTTTATGAGAATCAACAGGAATATATATGGGTTATAAAGGGGCCTCATAATTAGACATTTAGTGAGCCTACAACATGTCAACTGGTCTAACTTTTGTAATAGACTATACAATATTTTTAATGATGTGCCAAATGACTATAGAAAATACTGCTTGCAAAATGTAAAGAAAATCGCTTGAAAAATGTTGCTTGAGTAATAAGCGAAAAGCTAACGTTCATTTTGGACAATCCTCCACTGTTGGACAGATTATAGGCCTATTTGCCAGTAGATCCTTAATGTCAATCACTGTGCGGCAATTGGGGCCTTTTTTGACATTTAAACAGTTATAACTTATTTAATTTTCATTCAACAGCCAGGGGCGTATCCAGGAATTTAAAAAGGAGGGGCATGGGGGTTGCGGCTCGCCCCCTATATTTTGTTAGCATATTCAGGCCAATTTGTGGGACTTTTTCAAGAATCTGGTGCAAAAAGCGGTGGGCGTGCCCCCCCCCCTCTGAATCCGCACCTGTCCTCGAAAAGACTGTACAAGTAAGCTTTCATTCATGTTGGAAGAGCTTTAGCCTATATACCGGTACTCAGTCACATTAAAAATGCTTAAAGCGACACAATCAGGCTAAAATCATAAAAAAATATGTATTTTTATTTTGGCTTTTTAATATGCATGACCATATGATGTGAACATGTCATGTCCATAGACTAGAATTGCCTAAGTTTTTAAAAAAAATTGTGTTGTGCATTTACCAGTGACATAGCAAGAAATAAAGACGAAATTCACGTATTTCTAATTATTTTGGACATGCATGCGCAACATAAAAATTTAAAAACTCACGCAATTACTCTATGCTATGGACATGTTCACATCATATGGCCATATTAAAAAACGAAAATAAAAATACTGATTTTTTGATGATTTTAGCCTGATTGTCTCGCTTTAACCATTTTAACCAGGATCGCACGATTTTCCCCGTCAATTATAAACCGATTTCTTTTAAATTTTGCAAAGGCCATTTTCTATGCCATTTTCTGTTCAAATCCTAACACTAACAGCGGTAAAAAATTGGCAAAAATCTATTGAATATTTTAAAAATTGGACCATTTGACATGTAATAAAATTCTATAATTAGTTTAGTGCGTTTATAGGGGGACGTTATAATTTCAATTTACTATATCTCAAATAGTCTAAATTTTAAAAATGGGCTATAGATTTTTAGGCTGTTGGGATTCTTTTAAAAAACAGTTTTGCAAAATTTCATGAAAATCTGTTAAGAATAGACTACAAGTTAGCAGCGAAAATAATACGATCCTGGTCATTCAGTTTTAATGTGACTTTGGGTATAGCTAGTCACCTTCACGTTAATTTGTAGGACATGTTTTTTTGCCGATTAGGCCTAGGGCTATTGGCTACTCAATTTTTATGGGTAGTTCTTACCCTGCAAACACTGTACGTAACCCTAACGTTTGTTAAGGTCCCGGTTTCGTTAGTCATGGATGAACGTAACGAGGACGTGCTAAGGATGTAATTTAGTTACATCCCCAGAAGGTCCCAATAACGTCATTTGTTACATTTATGTTGTACGTTGTAAAGACGTAAATTGGAGTTCACAGAGGTAGGCCTATGTCCGAATGCTATGTACGCATGCTGTACATTGTGGGGGCGACATTGGGATATTACAACTTAAAATTGTTTGCAGGGTAATGTGTTGTTTCTGTCGCATAGGCATTTTTTTATTCACATGAATGATTCCTCTGCACATCAAATTTTGCCCGCACCACCCCCCCCCCCCCCTATTACAGATGCAATTTTCAAGGTTGTTTCCAATTGACTAGATAAAAATGGTACACATTTTTTTGACAATCGCTTGAGAATTGACTGAGTAGTCTAGGCTAGCTATCGAAAAGCTAACTCTCATTTTGGACCATGTCCACCGTCGACAGACTGCAGTCACATTAAACCAGGATCGCATGATTTTTGCCGATTTCACCGTCAATTCTGAACCGATTTTCTTGAAATTTTGCAAATGCCATTTTCTATTCAAATCCTAACAGCGGTAAAAATTTCGCAAAATTATATTGAATATTTGAAAAGTTAGACTATTTGACATGTCTTGATGTAGCCGATTGTAGGCTCTAATACAATTCTAGAATGAGTTTAAATGTGTTTATAGAGGGACGTCATAATTTCAATTTATTGGGCCTGCATGTCAAATGGTCTACATTTTGAAATACGATATAATTTTACGAAATTTTCAGGGATATAAGCCTGCTGTTAAAATATGATTGTTACAATATTTCATGAAAATCGGTTGAGAATTTACCGATAAATCAGCGAAAAACATGCGATCCTGGTTGATCAATTTTAATGTGACTTTGCCCTTGGCTTTGGTTATAGTTATACACAGTACATTAGCCTACTGACAATGACATGACTGAGCAGGCGTGCGAATCGTAGGATCCGAAACAAATAACATCGTGTTGACTGGTGCACGGTGGTGTCACTGGCAGTGACCAGGTGACTGTGGTGATTCCCGTCATCACTGACATCAGGTTCACCTCGTGACTCCACCATTCATCAGTTAATCTGCCTAAAATAAACGTTATTTCTTTATGTCAGCCAATATTTGTGAAATAATATGTTTACAGATGTACCAAATAGTATTCTAACAGAACGATTTGCTCAAATAGTTGATTAACACACGCAAGATGGCGGCGCTACCGGCCACCAGCTGACTTAGTTAGCCAATGACGTGCCCGCTCTAGTGTTCTTACTAACTCTATGCATTGGCATCTCATGAGTTTAGCTCTGTGTCCATATTGTAGCTTAGTGCATTGACATCTCGTGAGTTTAGTTCTGTGTCCATGTTGTAGTGTAGTGCATTGATATCTCGCGAGTTTAGTTATGTGTCCATGTTGTAGTGTAGTGCATTGACATCTCGTGAGTTTAGTTCTGTGTCCATGTTGTAGTTTAGTGCATTGACATCTCATGAGTTTAGCTCTGTGTCCATATTGTAGCTTAGTGCATTGACATCTCGTGAGTTTAGTTCTGTGTCCATGTTGTAGTGTAGTGCATTGATATCTCGCGAGTTTAGTTATGTGTCCATGTTGTAGTGTAGTGCATTGACATCTCATGAGTTTAGTTATGTGTCTATGTTGTAGTGTAGTGCATTGGTTCCACATGAGTTTAGCTCTGTGTCCATGTTGTAGTGTAGTGCATTGATATCTCGCGAGTTTAGTTCTGTGTTCATGTTGTAGTGTAGTGCATTGACATCTCGTGAGTTTAGTTCTGTGTCCATGTTGTAGTGTAGTGCATTGATATCTCATGAGTTTAGTTCTGTGTTCATGTTGTAGTGTAGTGCATTGACATCTCGTGAGTTTAGTTCTGTGTCCATGTTGTAGTGTAGTGCATTGACATCTCATGAGTTTAGTTCTGTGTTCATGTTGTAGTGTAGTGCATTGACATCTCGTGAGTTTAGTTCTGTGTCCATGTTGTAGTTTAGTGCATTGACATCTCGTGAGTTTAGCTCTGTGTCCATGTTGTAGTGTAGTGCATTGACATCTCGTGAGTTTAGTTCTGTGTCCATGTTGTAGTGTAGTGCATTGATATCTCGTGAGTTTAGTTCTGTGTTCATATTGTAGTGTAGTGCATTGACATCTCGTGAGTTTAGTTCTGTGTCCATGTTGTAGTGTAGTGCATTGACATCTCGTGAGTTTAGTTCTGTGTCCATGTTGTAGTGTAGTGCATTGATATCTCGTGAGTTTAGTTCTGTGTCCATATTGTAGTGTAGTGCATTGACATCTCGTGAGTTTAGTTCTGTGTCCATGTTGTAGTGTAGTGCATTGACATCTCATGAGTTTAGTTCTGTGTCCATGTTTTAGTTTAGTGCTTTGACATCTCGTGAGTTTAGTTCTGTGTCCATACTGTAGTGTAGTGCATTGGCTTCTCATCCCTTCAACATAATATCCTATTCTAGTTTATAATATTATCAGGATAATTCGTACTATACACCCAAGCCAGATGATTATTTTATTCATTGTTTAATAATTATATTCATTCTTTTTTCTTACTTTATTCATTCATTAATGTTTCATACAGTCGCTTACTAATTCATTTCTCGTTTATATTTTAATTTATTGATTCATTAACTAATTTATAATATTGAGTCATTATTCAATAATGTTTCATTTAATTATTTATTCATTGATTGATTCATTGATTGATTCATTGATTGATTCATTCATTCATTCATTCATTCATTCATTCATTCATTCATTCATTCATTCATTCATTCATTCATTCATTCATTCATTCATTTATTCATTCATTCATTCATTCATTCATTCATTCATTCATTCATTCATTCATTCATTCATTCATTCATTCATTCATTCATTTATTTATTTATTTATTTATTTATTTATTTATTTATTTATTTATTTATTTATTTATTTATTTATTTATTTATTTATTTATTTATTTATTTATTTATTTATTTATTTATTTATTTATTTATTTATTTATTTATTTATTTATTTATTTATTTATTTATTTATTTATTTATTTATTTATTTATTTATTTATTTATTTATTTATTTATTTATTTATTTATTTATTTATTTATTTATTTATTTATTTATTTATTTATTTATTTATTTATTTATTTATTTATTTATTTATTTATTTATTTATTTATTTATTTATTTATTTATTTATTTATTTATTTATTTATTTATTTATTTATTTATTTATTTATTTATTTATTTATTTATTTATTTATTTATTTATTTATTTATTTATTTATTTATTCAGTTATAATACTGATAATTTATTTATCAATGCATTAATTCATTCATTCGTTTTCTAATTCAGAAATGAACCAGTCTACAGATAAAATATCTACTCTCTTTTAATAAAGAACTACTGAATAACATAGTGTAATGGGAAGGAAATGTCAGCGGGAAGATTTATATTTATGCGGAAAAGTCATTCTTATCTGCTAGTTTTTCTGTCTTAAATTCCGTGATACGTTTGCCACGAGAGGGACTATTGACTTTTATCGTCAGACACATTGTCTTTATCGCCTCTCAAAGTGAGTTTTATTTCTTTCGCACACCAAGTTTTGCAGTAATTCACCCAATTATATCTATTGTTACTCTGGCTTTACCCTCTAGTACCTATAGCGTCATATCTGTCAATTACAGATGTGAGCCTTTGGGTACAACAGATGAAATATTCTGATTTTATGTTGCTGCTACCAGTATAAATAATTAATAACGTTAATAATACTGTCGAGAAAAGGCAGGACGCGCTTAATGCGCAAGTAAATAGTTACTGCTTTGCATGGTAAACATGCAAAGTATTACATGCATTTGGCATCGTTGGGAAGGCGAGGTGGGCTCATCTCAGCACTAGAATTCAAATGGTTGCAGCTAGATCCGCGTATACAAAGTGTGTCAGAATTTGTAAGCGCAACTATGATAAAGAGTACACACAAAGTTTAACTAGGAGTATGCATTCAAATCCTAAAGAATTTTGGAACTCATTCAGACCTGGTAAAAGAACATTACCTACAACTATTAAACCAAATGATTTCTTTGTAAATTTTAAGTATATAAGCAATCCTAAAAATATTGTTTATGAAGATGACGATGATATTTTTGAGTATTTACGTACTTACCAACAAGGACAACTTCAGACTGAGTAAGACCAGGTAAATTTTAGTATTACCGATTATAAAGTGCACAAAGCAGTAAGCGAGTTAAAATATGAAAAGGCTACAGGAAATGATCTATTAATAAATGATATGTATATATGTGCTAATGTAATGTTATTACCAAAGTTAAACTGTTTATTTAATGTAATTTTCAAATCATCTCATTTTCCAACTGCATGGAGAGAAGGCGTTATTGTGCCAATGTTTAAAAAGGGTAATATAAATGATGTAGAACACATTAGGTAAGTTAAGCACAAGAATAATAAATAATAGGTTGACATTCTGGTCAGATACGTTTATTACTATAGGTGATACACAGTCAGGTTTTCGTAAATCTCGCTCGACGGTAGACAATGTCTTTATGTTGCAATCTGTTATTGATTCATGTCTGAATACTAAGAGGCAATTACACGTAGCATTCATCGATTTTAAAAAGGCATTATTTGATCATGTGAGCAGAGATTGTTTATGGCATAAACTCTTGACATCGGGAATCAGATTTTTGCATAATATTAAAAATATGTTTTGTAATGCAACTTTTAAAGTCAGGTATAGTGGAGTATTTAGCAATAATTTTGAATCTTATTTAGGCGTACGACAAGAAGAGAGCTTATCGCTTTTTTGTTTATTCTTTTCGTGAATGATATTGAAGCGGTATTAGAAAGTGGAGGTTTCAGAGGGGTAAGTATGTCGTGTATCAGAACGCTGTTGTATGCCGATGATCTTTTATTATTGTATCATTCAACGGGAGTCTTCCAGCTCAGCATAGACATCCTGTATGACTACTGCACACGGTGGAATTAAATATAAACAATCGTAAATTTTAAAAAAGGTGGATCACTGTCATTAAATGATCATTTTTTCTTTGGTGATACATTGTCAATCGTAACAAATACATATTCTTATTTAGGCATGTTTTTAAGTGACAGGGTTAAATTTGATGTACTATAAAAAAAACATTGCAAATTGTAGTACTATAGGCTCTTTTCAAGTTGTATACAGATCTGCATCATTCACACAATCGTAAAATACATTTCCAATGTGAACTATTCGATAAAATTATTATACCAGTTTGTGACTACGGGTGTGAGGTATGGGGATTTCATAAAGCCCCTGCTGTAGAAAGGGTTCATCTTCAATTTTATAAGCTTATTTTAGATGTTAAGAAATCTACTGCAATTGTTTTTGTTTACGGTGAATTGGGAAGCTTTTCATTGGCAAAAACAGACATTTAAAAATTATTAAATATTGGTTGAAAATTATAACAAAAAATTATATATATATATATAGATATCAATATATATGATATATCAATATATATGATATATAGATATCAATACGAAAAATGTGAACTCGAACATGTCAATAATTGGGCTAGTAAAGTCAAGGAAATGTTAAATAACCTTGTTTTTAATTATGCTTGGATAGATCAGAATGTTCATGATACTTTTATTTTTTTTTAATTATGCAACCAACGGTTGAAGGATCAATATGTTTCAAAGTGAAATACCTCCATGTCTAGTAGTCCAGATGGAAAACTATTGAAGTTCGTTAAAGGGAAAATAATTTGTTCTAAATATATGAATGGTATCAAAGAACAAAAACACAAATCTGTTTATATTAAATTTCTGACAAAAAAATGCTATATCCCAGTGGTCAGCGGAAAATGGTATCACAGAAAAGTTTATAATGAGCGTATGTGTACAACGTGTAATGTTCTTGGGGATGAGTGATATTTTGTTATAGAATGCCAGATTATTACATATATTAGAAGTACATTTTTGTCACCTCATTATTGGCGAAAAACATCAATGTCTAAATTTATTACGGATTTGATAGCCCGCATAGCCCAATGACACAGTGACTCAGCCTGTCACATGTCGATCGCCGCCGTCATTCAGTTGTTTTATTTAAATTATGCGGTAGAATACCATACTTGGTTTAGACTTTCAATATGAGATGTTTATTTGTAACTATATATTCCCTTTCAGGTTCCATCTTATAATACATTTACATACAGCCTTCTGCGACGCTTGACAGACATCGACCTACAGGGCGCTAACCTATACAAAAATCACATTTCCTACCCACGTGGAGTCTCGCTACCGCGATTCACAACTCCAAGTGTCCCAAAATTACTTGGAATTTATAAATTTAAGCAACGACAATTATTTGTGCAACAGACAAGAAAGATATTTTTCACTTTTAAAAACTACATACACAAAATGTTAATGAAAACATTGAAACTGTCTGTTGTCGACCAACCACCATGACCAGTGTTTGCTTGCTGCACTCACTGTGTGTCACAACTTCATCACGCTTCTCACAGCGTTTTTTTCCCTTTAATACTAGTGTTTGTTTTATCGCTGATGTTGGTGCGGGATGTAAGCTCAGATCAATAGACAAGAATTCTTATCCTGGAAGCGCTAAATTAAATGATTTACATTTTCATCCACTTGAAGTTGCGTTTCGCTACCACAACCCACAACTTCAAGTGGCTGAAAATACAATTTAAACGAGAATAGTCGCACTCAGCAGTTTAAGGGTTAATACAACATGGCCGGTGTATGTCTGCTGCACTCACATCATCACACTTTTCACAGCAATTTTTCCATTATAAAACTAGTAGTTGTTTTCTTCCCGATGTTGGTGCGGAATAGTTCAAATCATAAGGCCTAAATTAGGATCAGCATATAGTGTCAGATGTATATAGGGATCGTCTTAGCTACAATCTAGATTTTAAATTAATGCAATACTGTTCGGCTACTTATACACTCGCGGCTGTCTACTGCTCTTAATATTAGAATTCTTACTATTATATGTTAGGTGTATAGTGATCGTGATACAGTCTTGATTTTAAATTAATATGAAAATGTTTCACGACTTGTTTATATATTTGTATACGCTTAGTACCGGTCTATTACTTTTACTGTTAGTCTTGTTACTATTATACATACGAGAACAAATGTTTTACTATTATTTTACATGCAAAAGAACCGACAAAAAATGGTATCTTTTTGGAATTGATGGTTAGAAGGGGAGTATTTAATTTTTTTATGCGAAAAAAATACTCACATATATTATTACTATGAAAAATGGAAAATGGACCAGATAGAATTCAATTTGGAACTGAAATTATATGTATATAATCATTGTTGCATTTTTGTTCACTGAGGGTATTTTCATTGTTTATTATGATTCATCATCTCAACTTATTCTCATTTCCATAATATTGTACATTGTTATATTATATTGGAAATAAACCTCTCACATGAGGCCAGCCTCTGAGATACCTATTATCTTAATGAAAATTGATTAACTCATCAACATTTTACGCCTCAAAATACATACTAAATGTAAAATACTCTGCCATTGGTCTGCGCAAATACAAGCATTGCAAAAACGGTGGGAGGCGGTGCATAACGCTATCTCACTAAGGAGTGCTGTAATTGATTACTTCTTCACAAAAAGGGTTTGTTTCCAAGTATCTGATTATATTGACTATAATTATATCACTGGGCGACGATATATAATCAAACGATAAACATCAATCAAACATCAATCATTCAACTAGACCATGGTAACACACATCGAACTAATGTATGATTATGATTATTTGGTAAACACACACGTCCATCTTCAAAAGATGTAATGTACCCTGGATAATAATATCATCCCCTAACACCTAAAGTGTCGTAAATGACACTCGTTGGAGTGTAAAACTTTGATAAACCCCCCTTTATTAACCATTATGCTGCTAAGTTGTTTCTGCGGTATTTTTCGCCATTTTAGACTGAAAATGCTCACGCAATTTCCAGCTTAAAATAACGATATTTATGAAATAAATATTTATATTTATCAAAGATAGACATGAATTATTGGATTACCATCTACCAAACTTTATCAAATCTAGTGATATTTCTACTGATCTGAAACAAACGGGCGTAGCAGGACAAAGGTATTAGGTCGTACTATAATGATCATAGCCGGTGATATGCGCGTGGGATATTGGCAGACTACTACAATATATAAGCAAGGTTATAAGTTAATACTAGTATCAAAGACAATTATACAGCTATGATGCCTAAATATAACTGTCGCGCAGAGCCAACAGGCAGCAAATGCTTACTTTCAAAGTAAGCATTTACTAGCTTTGGCTTTACGGAGCAGACTACATGGCCACACTCTGTAAGGAGGGCAGGAGGGCACGCTGATGACAGGCCAAGGAACCTACCCTCATGTGCAAAGCCAAAAGGCAGTAACTGCTGACTTTACAAGTAAGCTGTCACTACCGTCTGGCTTGGCATGTTAGCCCATTGTTCTCCGTGATGAGTGGGAGTAAAGAGGCGACACCACTTTACGGAGAGGGAGGTATTTGTTTTCGCCTCATAAATTTCTAGCATTATTTTCTGAAAATGGGTTTGTAGTTAAGTATTCGAAGCCAAAGAATCGCGCGTGTTGTTGACATGCGTCGTCAGATTAAAGGTGCGGCTTACGGTCTTGGCGGCGAGCGGCGTAATTACCTCAATTATCCACGCCTATTTTACCCTGCAACTTAAGGACCGAAAATAACAATGAACATTTTCAAAAGCGTACAAATCTTGCTCTTATTAAAATACACCCCCCCCCCCAGAAAAAATTGTTAGGTAGGCCTATTTCAACTTTTTATATCTATGTGGTGATGTGGTGATGCATTAGGATTTTTGTAAGACGAACAAGATTTAATTGTGGATTAAAGCAATGATATATCGGCCCTGTTGATGTATGTATGAATGAATGAATGAGTGAATGCATGAATGAATGAATGAATGAATGAATGAATGAATGAATGATTGAGTGAATGAATGAATGAATGAATGAATGAATGAATGAATGAATGAATGAATGAATGAATGAATGAATGAATGAATGACCTCAGATGACACTGTTATTAATTAATTAATTAATTAATTAATTATTTAATTAATGTATGAATAAATTAATTAATGAATGTATGTATGGATGTATGAATGTATGAATGTATAAATGCATGAATGAATGAATAAATTAATGCATGAATGAATGAATGAATGAATGAATGAATGAATAAATGAATGAATGAATGAATGAATGAATGAATGAATGAATGAATGAATGAATAAATGAAAATGAATGGATGAATGAATGAATGAATTAATAAATGAATAAATGAATAAATGAATGAATAAATGAATAAATGAATAAATGAATGAATGAATGAATGAATGAATGAATGAATGAATGAATGAATGAATGAATGAATGAATTAATAAATGAATGAATGAATGAATGAATGAATGAATGAATGAATGAATGAATGAATGAATGAATGAATGAATGAATGAATGAATGAATGAATGAATGAATGAATGAATGAATGAATGAATGAATGAATGAATGAATGAATGAATGAATGAATGAATGAATGAATGAATAAATGAATGAATGAATGAATGAATGAATGAATAAATGAATGAATGAATGAATGAATAAATGAATGAATGAATGGATGAATGAATGAATGAATGAATGAATGAATGAATGAATGAATGAATGAATGAATAAATGAATGAATGAATGAATGAATGAATGAATGAATGAATGAATGAATGAATGAATGAATGAATGAATGAATGAATGAATAAATGAATGAATGAATGAATGAATGAATGAATGAATGAATGAATGAATGAATGAATGAATGAATGACACTGTATTCCAGACAGGGACAGAATTTAAACTGCAAATGATTTGAAGACTATCACGGAGGCTCCTCACAATAGACAGCTTTTTAAAGTGTTCATCAAAGAAACAATTACATTCAGTAGTCAGACTGTGGCGTGATAGGTAGTAGCAGTAGCCACAGCATCAGGTCCCCCCTTATATGTTAGTAGTCTCGCACATAAGCAGCCCCTACAGGTGTGAGTGGTAACTACTCAAAATGGCGGCGAGCCGCGACAGGAAATTACGATGCCTTCACAGTTTATACATCATAAATCTCGCTCATAATTATCTGTGTTAAGGACAACAACAGAATACACTGTCTGAATGGAACAAAGGAAGCAGCACGCAGCGCTCACCCATGTTTGGAACAACGGTAGAAACGCAGGCCCAAGTTTGAGCCGGCACTGTGCCGGGTTTGCCCCTCGCCCTGCATGTGACGCCGTCTCCACCTCTGCCGTGCAAAACAAAAGGCGGTAACTGTTTACTTTTCAAGTGAGCAGTTACCGCCTTTTGGCTTTACACAGAAGATCTAATTAGGCATCTCAGACATAAAACAAACTAAAATGCCCATTTGTTCTTTGTACCTGTTCCAGCCGGGGGTCGTAAATATTGTCAAGTCACAGTCACTACCTTGTTAAGTTGTACAGTCAGGCAGTCTGTCTGTCGGAGTGTCAACTCGTTGCTCCGATTTGCCACCACAGATAGTCCTGTTTTTACACCCACTGGGGTAGTGGTTAAAGGTAAACCTGTTTTGAAAATCGGAGATCCCGGGTTCAAACCCCGTTCTGGCATTCAAGTTTTAAAGAAACAACATCTTACTTCTCCGCTCACTCGTGAAAATTCAATATATCTGTGACCGACAGATAGCGTGCTCGCCCTCAGACCGACATGGATCGAATTTCGAAGCCCGTGTCTGGAGGACAGTGTCATCTCATTCATCTCACCATCCCCAGGAGGTTCTCTTGACCCAGTTTAGCCTACATGTGCACAAATGTGGCCTAAAACCACAATCATTTTATTTATCACCTCTGATGTCCTGTTTCTGCACCTTGATCCACGCCTTGTCCACGCCAAGGATCAGCTGATCAGATTATTTGTCGTCGAATTAGTAGTAGGAGCATCCACTGTTTTAATCGGTGTGACTTTAAAATTTTGGGGTTTGGGATCAAAATGAGTTATCTTTAAATGTCGCACATTTGAAGCTACGCACTACTCTATGTATGTTCCTGGTTTTAGTTGTACCAAAGAGGGTATATGCTCTCTTTGGTTGTACCAAGAATATATAATAACTGTTATAAATTCTTGGTTGTACCCTAGTTGCTTCTATCTCTGTAATGAGCGTGGTGCGTTCTGAGTACAGATGTGTCCCGCTTTTCGTACACACATTGGACTACTCCTTTAACTCTCCTTCTAAATAATTTGGAGGTATTGTTATGACGAAAGCCAAACACTTTGAGCGCTAAGTTATCCTATTTAAATTTTCACCCACTTGAAGTTGTGTCTCGCTACCGCGACCCACAACTTCAAGTGGGTGAAAATTACTTAGATTTGTAGAATTGTATTCAAAATATATGATAATCTAGCGACTGTAATGCTCATTCGTATTTAAATTTTGTTTAATTGATGGGCAAAAAAACCTATCTGCAAACGGATATTGTCGTACCTAACGCCTAATGGGTTAATACTTATTACATTGTGACACAGCTTTGAAAATAGATCCGTTGAAAACAGAACCGGGATCTTTGCGAACATGAAATGAATGGGGTTTCAGGCCACCTCTGTGCACATATAGGCTAAACGGGACCAGGAGAATCAGGAGATGAATAAGATGACACTGCCCTGCAGACACAGGTTTCGAACTTCGTTTCCTGGCGATCTGAGGTCGAGCACGCTACCTCTCGGTCATGGGGATTCCCCGCAATATTGGGAGCCTTGCAAATGACTGACTGTTTGCCTTTGAGCCTAAAATAATTATTAAAATGTAATATAATCACAAGATAACAATCTATACCCACATAAAACTGTGGCCCTTTTTAACCATTAAAGTCCTAATCAGAAAAGTAAATATCTAAAGGAAATTAACATTTTAAACACTTACTGTAGATATATACAGCCTTTTTCACACCCACCCCTCCAAAGTACACTAAATAGCAATCCAGCAACTATAATTAACTATAAAAGTCTATACAGACTATTGAGTTATAAATATGTATGTACATAAAATAGACTGTTATAAATGTGCATAAAATATAACGTTATACATATACATATAATGGGATACGTAATATAAAGGGGCATACAACAACGCAAAAACGTACTTTTGTCAAATTTGTAAAATATACAGTGTGCGCCTAATACACAATATTTTAAGCAAAATAACAATTTTAAAATACATAGCTCATATTTTTATGCCTTTAATGAATATTTTATATTCAATGATATAGAAACAGTACAGTGCTGAAATTGTAATATGATTATGGAAATTAGATAGGCCTATGTGTATACATTTAAAAACATACATAATAGCTTCACGTAAAATCAATTTATAGGCATCATTGTCATAATAAACTTTGTAAAAACACAGGTTATATATATCAAAGACATGCAAAGTAACAACACTTAAAAAAGGTGAAAAGCGGCTAAACCATGATGTTTAATATTTCCGTTTCCCAAACAAACAACCAGAGATAAAATGACAACACACTAATATACAATGGCAAAAAAAGAAGCGCAGACACTTGATTATTCTGTATATATAAATGCCTTGTTATATAAGATTATATGCATTAAAGATTCGAAATGCACATATTATGATGTATAACATGTGCTTAGAAAATAAAATATGCTGATTGTAATTTACTTAATTCCCCACATTAATATAAACAAAAAAAAAACAGATTTACAGCTGATATTACTCCTCAGTACATGTCATACAAAGGCAAATAACAACAGCTGATCACGTGAAATACCAGCTGATATTAGTCCACAGTAGATGTCATACAAAACCAAATAACAGCAACTGATCACGTGAAATACCAGCTGATATTAGTCCACAGTAGATGTCATACAAAACCAAATAACAACAGCTGATCACGTGAAATAACAGCTGATATTAATCATTAGTACATGTCATACATAGGCAAATAACAACAGCTGATCACGTGAAATAACATCTGATATTATTCCTCAGTACATGTCATACAAAGGCAAATAACAACAGCTGGTCACGTGAAATAACAGCTGCTGCCCTTTGCCCTTATCTATTTAATTCTTTTAAAGTTTTAAAATATATTTTGTCGTCTACTTAAAAATAATTGCAACTTTAACAAAATTGCTGTGATACTTTTGGTTTATTGTAAAGTCAACTTCTAGATCATCTGATCATAAGAGCTTTATCATAATATTGCCACACGTTTCATCAAATTAATTAAAGAGCAAGGTATTTATAACTATGGAAATATATCTGATTTGACTCTGAGCGCACATCACCCACATCTGAGTCGCTCATTGGATTATTGCTGGCCGACCAAAATCAAATGTGCGTTCACTACGGAAGTGCATTTAAGACATCGGGAACTTTTTAAAAATTAACTATGACATCCTATTAATCCGTTATAACACTCTGCTAATCTCATAACCCGCTATAACGAGCATCCAGTCGGCTATAACGATCTACTAATCGTTTATAAGGATCTCACAATCCGTTATGACGATCTCACAAACCGTTATGACTGTCTCACAATCCGCTATGATGGTCTCACAATCCACTATGATGGTCTCATACTCCGTTATGACGGTCTCATAATCCGTTATAACGGTCTCATACTCCGCTACGACGGTCTCATAATCCGTTATGATGGTCTCACAATCCGCTATGATGGTCTCACAATCCACTATGATGGTCTCATACTCCGTTATGACGGTCTCATAACCCGTTATAACGGTCTCATACTCCGTTATGACTGTCTCATAATCCGTTATGATGGTCTCACAATCCACTATGATGGTCTCATACTCCGTTATGACGGTCTCATAACCCGTTATAACGGTCTCATACTCCGTTATGACGGTCTCATAATCCGTTATAACGGTCTGCTAATCCGAATCCGTTATGGCAGATTAGTAAACCGTTAAAATATCGTTCTAATGTTATAACGGATTAATAGACAGTTATAACGTATTAATAGTCGGTTAGTGGACAATTTTACCAAAATAGTATGCCGTAAAAAGCGATTTAGTATACCGTTTGAACGGAGTGGCAGTCTGTTACAACGGGAGAGTACCTTGTTATAGCGTGTGTTAGTGGATCGTTATAGTGGATTAATAGATCGTTATAACATATTATTATCACATAATGGGGCGTTGTGGTCATATAACACTCTTTAGCCTGGGCTTTAATTGTAAAAAGGCTTCAAATACGTTTGAAGCCCGGTGATTGAATGACAGCGGGCTTCATATACATTTGAAGCCCGCAGATTGAATTACACCGTCAGGGGGCGTCAAACGTCCTTTAGTCTAGGCTAGCGTAAGCTATGCACCAATGCACATGACTATAGCACGTCTTTTGTACGCCTAGGCTAACTCAATAGGCTGCAGCATACGTAGGCTACAGTGTAAGTGGCAGTCAGGACGAGACGGAGTCTAGGCCTAGACCATCTACACTCAAAGATAATATATGGCTTCCGCAGATTCTGCAGCGACTTTTGATATCATACCTACAGATTTTGGCCTATCATCCAGCCAGGAATCAAACTAATTCCAAAATAAATTAGATTCCATAATAGCAGAAACTACGCCAAAATCAACAGAGAGGTCAAGCAAATGAACTAATAGGCCTTTGCCTATTATACCATTACTTCTGTAGCCTACATGTGAACACAATATATTTTATTATTATTGAGTCGCCCTTTTCACACTTTTGTTGCATTATAAGTTAACTGTAGCATTAATATGGGTTTTTTTCAGAACGATGACAGCGATATAATTTCTTCGAATGTGTTAATACTTTGAAAAGAATAGAACACAGCATCCAGCCGAACGTAGTACCAAATGTAGTACCAGTACGAACTTATTTACCGTTTCTGACTGGAGCGGTTTTTAACTCTTGCAGCCTCGGGCTTCAAACCACTCTGATCCAGCTCTAATCTCACGACTCGGGCCTCAAATAACCATAAAGCCCTCGAAACACGCGCTATTGTTATATTAGTGGTGTGTTAGTGGACCGTTATTTCAACAGATCGGTAGACCGTTATAACAGATCGGTAGACCGTTATAACAGATTGGTATACCGTTATAACAGATCGGTATACTGCTATAACAGATTGGTATGCCGTTATAACGGATTGGTATGCCGTTATAACGGATTGGTATACCGATATAGCGTATTAGTGGTATGTTACTAGGCCCTTACTAGACCGTTATAACAGATTGGTATACCGTTATAACAGATTGGTATACCGTTATAACAGATTGGTATACCGTTATAACAGATTGGTATGCCGTTATAACGGATAGGTATGCCGTTATAACGGATTGGTATACCGATATAGCGTATTAGTGGTATGTTACTAGGCCCTTACTAGACCGTTATAACAGATTGGTATACCGTTATAACAGATTGGTATACCGTTATGACAGATTGGTATACCGTTATAACAGATTGGTATGCCGTTATAACGGATTGGTATGCCGTTATAACGGATTGGTATACCGATATAGCGTATTAGTGGTATGTTACTAGGCCCTTACTAGACCGTTATAACAGATTGGTATACCGTTATAACGGATTGGTATGCCGTTATAACGGATTGGTATACCGATATAGCGTATTAGTGGTATGTTACTAGGCCCTTACTAGACCGTTATAACAGATTGGTATGCCGTTATAACGGATTGGTATGCCGTTATAACGGATTGGTATACCGATATAGCGTATTAGTGGTATGTTACTAGGCCCTTACTAGACCGTTATAACAGATTGGTATGCCGTTATAACGGATTGGTATGCCGTTATAACGGATTGGTATACCGATATAGCGTATTAGTGGTATGTTACTAGGCCCTTACTAGACCGTTATAACAGATTGGTAGACCTTTGTAACAAATTGGTATGCCGTTATAACGGATTGGTATACCGATTTAGCGTATTATTTCTCATTGATATATCTCTCACTATATATAGTACTATAGTAATACCACACATTAACCCTTAAGGCGCTGATTTTTTTTTTATAAAAACCATGGTGACCAAAAGGTTTTATTCAATTTGAAACCATCATAAATGTCTTAGTTAGCTCTTTCTGATTCATTTGAATACCTGTGTTATGGGTCTACGGCCAGTATGCTTCTTTTTACTCCTACAGTGTGGGGATCGACTTTAGACTAAAGTCGCTCTTCGCGCTGTAAGAGTGAAATTATAAAATTTAAATTTCCACCTAATTAATTTCAACAGGATAAAAATTGCCCTCGTATTTGTTTAATTTTAGAACAACCATTTAACATTTTGTTTAGGCACCCATTGCATCCCCCAAATATCAGTTATGTGATCGGCTAATAAAACGGATTAAAAATGACTCTAGTCGTACTCAGCGGTGAAAGGGTTAAGAAGCGAAATTTACACATAGATGCAACCCAGAATACATAAGTCAAATCTATTCTTAATGCGGCGCACATCCATCTAAATTACACATTCAGCCTGTTTGATATCAGCCTCTTAACGTCCTAACTGCCATTTATCACACTCTGGCTCTCCAACATTGTACTTAATATGCCTCAGATTATGTCCTTAATTAAGAGAGAGAGCGTGAGTGTGACTTTTAACAGTGTTTAATGTGCATTTTAATCGTTTCTTTATTGCTTTTAGGTTATTATGGCGTATGCGGGGTATTTAATTATTATTATTTTAATTTAAGTAGGTCTGCTTTACTGGCGGACGGATAACAAATAATTGCGTGATAAGGGGGGGGGGGTGGACTCGCTGGGTGGCCCGCACGCCGTAGAAAAGCGCTTGTACTTGGGTGGACTGCAGCATACTTTGATCTCATTTGATGAAATATTTGACGTTTTATGGGACAGTGACAAACTGCCGCGTCAACGGGAGAGCTTGGCGTGGGAAGTTGGCGGAACGTTGGCCAATAACTGGCACGACGTCTCCGACGTCGTGTCAGTTATTGGCCAACGTTCCGCGGGGTGAAGCCCCATGCAACAAACAAGGCAGTGTATCATCTGATAGACTCTCAAACATAAAATGAACACCAGGTGGTGATAAAGTATGGAAGTGGAGAAACCACGCCATCGAGCTGGAGACGTTGGCCCAGTGCTGGGTAAGTGTTGTAGACGACGGCCCAGCATTGAAACAGCATTGGGACAACACATGCATCCCTCACGGACAAGTCAACCCGTGTTTAGTGGATCAACAGCCAGCGCGTCAATCTCTGAGCAATGCCTTCTTTATCCGCCTGGTCCTCACTTCAAACGTTATGGCGGGTTATTATGGCAGTATATGTCGAAGGGATAAGCTATTAAAAAGACGAGAAAAAAAGTTTTTTCAGCAGCCGTCAGAAACAACTGACATTAGCTGGATTTCACTGTGTATTATACAAGCTAACTCACTCACTCACTCACTCACTCACTCACTCACTCACTCACTCACTCACTCACTCACTCACTCACTCACTCACTCACTCACTCACTCACTCACTCACTCACTCACTCACTCACTCACTCACTCACTCACTCACTCACTCACTCACTCACTCATGAACCGGACCAACGAAAAATCTATGACTCGTGGATCTGAATAAAAATTAAAAAAGTAATAATTGTTATTAACCCTGACGTGCGGATCAGGCAGACAGACAGATATTTTATTGACAGAAAGAAAGTCAATCCAGACGTATTTGTCATAGAAATAAGAGAGAGATATGTACATGTATATACAACATTGTTAATTTGTTAAAATCATATGACAATATTAATACATAGTATGACATACATAACTAAAATCATGTTAACTGGCATTGCCATAAGAAACACTGGGTATATACTTAAAATAAAATTGAAAGACATTGCCAGGGTAACATAGGGTCTATCATTTTGTTTCCCGCACCAAAGCCAGAGATAAAATAGCTATTATGTATGACATGCTAATTATATATATAGTAGCAAAAAAGACACTCTGGAAAGCATAGAAACCTAAAATATATGCAAGTGCATAATTATGCTACAGTAATTGGAGAATTTATTAAGACAATGTTAAAAATTACACGAAATTTTAAAAAATCAAATATTGTATCATGCAAGTACAATCAATGTGACAATCCGCGACACAGGTAGCTCCGAGCCATGTGATCATGCAAGCACAGTCGCTATGAGCTCGGCGATTCCCTGATATAGACTAGTGATGCAAATTTAACAACGTAATAACAGTAATACTACCGAAACACAATATATACATACTAATAAAAGTCGGACATGGTGGTTCGTCGACTCCCAACAAAGTTTAGCATCACAACCATCCATATTATCGAGTGTTGGAGACTTAGTGTTGTGATAACAATAAAAATTACGGATAATAATTATGCGTGCCATTCAGGCAGGACATGGCACTCACACAATGGCAATAAAGTTTGTTTAATTAACTAGTGATTTATTATCTATATGGCCCTCGCATAAAAACATTACAGCTTATTTTAATTCACTATATTGTTTAGTTCATACCATTTCGCTCACGACCTAGTCAGTACCGCATACTTGGAGTTACAATCGAAGAAAAACATTCCCGACCTCATAGGGAAAATCAGTTGACTTAGCAACTCTGAAATCCTCCATAAGGCCCCACCTCGTCTGATAACAAAGGCGACGGAAACGTCCCTAACCGGCCCTAAAAAGCAAAATAATAAGATCCGAGAGCAACAGCCGTCCTGATATGTGGTAATACCCAAGTGATCATGAAGGCATGATAGTATTGATAATATAGCGACAGGTGACTTTTGATTGTTCTACATAAAAATGTAACGTTAAAACGATACTAAAGACACATAATCATAATCATGATGACAATAATTAATCATGCTAGTCACGCACGGCACGACACACATACAGAATATTTCAGCTTGAATATGAATTTACATTTATCATACTCAATATTTTTAGCCCTTAATTTGTTTTAAAAAAACATAGATAAATTTTGCTAGCGACTTCACCACTGTTATGTCTCTAGATGTCATAATTCGTAGAAAAGTATCATTTGTTGGTTGCATATTGATAATTCGGGCTATAGAATTAAGCAAGATTTCGCGTTCATTGTTCATGGCATTACAGTGGAGAAGAAGGTGTATTTCGTCGTCAATTTCGTTTGATTCACACCTTGTGCATATTCGTTGGTTTATTGGAGTTATTGGATTATTGTATCGTCCTCTCTCTATTTTTAAATCATGTGAGCTCATTCTATATCTCGCCATTGCTGTTATGTGGTGGTTCCCCTTTATGTTTAAGATGTGGGCGGGGGCCCTAGGGTAGTGGTTAGCACCGCTGCCTTTCACGCCAGAGTTCGGGGTTCGGTTCCCGGTCTCGGCGGTTTGAAAGAAACAAAATATGTTTCTTCCCCATCCACGTGTGAAAGTCAGTATTGCGGGGAGCCTCCGTGACCGAGAGGTAGCGTGCTCAGCCTCAGACCGCCAGGGCTCGAATTCGAATCCTGTGTCTGGAGGACAGTGTCATCTCAATCATCTCACCATCCTCAGGAGGTTCTCCTGGCCCAGTTTAGCCTATATGTGCACAAAGGTGGCCTAAAGCCCGATTAATTTCATTTTTTTGTTTAAGATGTATGGTTCCACACACAAAGATTTTTTTCACTAATGAATATGTGCGCAGCTTACTTGAACTCTCGATATCTTGTCTCTACCGCTGTGTAAATATTATATTCTAACAATTGAATCTTTAAAGGAAAGCATGACTTTATTTGTATCTCCAATGTGCTGCGTCTCCCAAGCATGGTCTAGCCCGCTTAGTTCAAGGACAGACCGAATACGCGAGCACCAGTTTGTGAATCCAGTGCCATCTAGCTCTAGTAGCATATTGTAGGCATTTCTGACAGGGTGGTTCTGAGATAGGTCTAGAATTCTACACCAATATTTTACAGTTTTAATATGTTGCCTGATAATCAATGGAAACCGTCCTGTGTCACCATAAATTGCAGGAGTGGGTGTTTGCTTTCTAACACCCAGCGTTGATTTAATAAATTTTAGATGTATTTTTTCCAAATCATCAACACTATCACCGGTATACCATATATCACTTGCATAATATGGGCAGTATTTGACAATCAAAAACCTTGAATGCAATAACAGGTGACAATTTACCGACTACGGGACGAGATTGCTTGTGTAGAGAAAAAACTGCTTTACCAGCTTGGGAAGCGAGATGAAGGAACGTTTCTTTCAATACATTCTTAGGATATTTGGTACTATATACAACCCCAAGGTATTTATATTTTTCTTCTTTTTTTTCTATTATGTGATCACCATAGTAGAAGCTGTCACATTCTGACGTATCGCGTTTGTTAAGTATGAGAACTTTTGTTTTAGGAATGCTGACTATTATATGCCACAGAGAAGCATACTTATACAGGGCAGTTAATTGCTTTTGCAATCCATTTGCAGAATCTGAAAAAAGGACAAGGTCGTCTGCAAATAACAAGTATACAATTAATAAAGTGTCTACGGGGATACCCTCACCTTGATCAAATGATTTGGATATATGCTGCAGAAATTCTGTAAATAATTTGGGGCTGAGCATACCACCTTGCAGGACACCAAATTCGCTTTTTAATATCTCGCTGATGCATGAATCCCATTTTACACGGCACCCAGCTTTAGAGAACATAGTCTTTATTACATTTAAAAAATTGCCGTCTATTCCTCTGCTCAGTAATTTATAGTACAGTGCTGATCTGTCAATATAGTCAAATGCTTTTGTAAAATCAACAAAACATGTATACAGGGGCTTTGAAAGACACCTTTGCTTATCTATAATGGCACATAGTATAAATATATTATCAGTCGTCCGGGAGTTATTTCTAAAGCCAGCTTGAAAGGGATCATTATCATGACATACATCATTTTTGAAAGATAGTCTGTTATTAAGTACAGATTCAAATAATTTCCCAATGCATGGCATTACTTTCCTTTAGTTATCGGGCACGTTATTGGCAGCTTTGTTCTGAACAGGATGAATTATACCAGTGGCCCAACTTGATGGATATTCTCCATTGGCTATAATGGTATTAAACAGTAAAACTAGTGCTGGTAAGAGTTCATTACTATTATGTTTGTAAAATTCCACAGGAATACCATCTATACCTGCCGCTTTTTTGCATTTTAATTTTCTAATTGCTTTTTGAATTTCGTCTATAGTTATGGGGCTGTTTAAGAACTGTTACAAATCGGATTGTCCATTTCTACCTTCTCATTAATATCATTTGGGGATGATTTAACTAGCTTTATTATATTATTCATATGATCGTAGTCAAAATAGTCGACATGAGGAGGGTAGACTTGTTCTTCAAAATATTTCACAAATTGTGACAGGAGGACCTTTGGTTGAATTTCTAAGTTTTGAAGATTTCAAA
The DNA here is from genome assembly GCA_964017125.1 of Flabesymbios commensalis. Lineage (NCBI taxonomy): Eukaryota > Metazoa > Annelida > Polychaeta > Terebellida > Flabelligeridae > Flabesymbios > Flabesymbios commensalis. Next base: position 7,209,474 of record OZ024909.1, on the reverse strand, counting down.
AATTTCCAGTAGGAATTTGGATCTTCTGTTGTCATATTTTCAAGCTGACTAAGTTTGACTTGCTGGTATTGTCTTTTCTTTTTCTGGATTAATTGTTTATATTGGCGTAACATTATATTATATTCACCTTGACGTGTGTTAAACTTCTCATCTTTAGCAATGTTATTTAAAACATGTTTTAGAGATTTACATTCTTCATCATACCAAGGGTTGGAAGGAAAGTTATTTCTTATGTTTTTCTTACAATTTGATTTATGCAGCTTCTTTAGAAATAATGGGGATAGTGCATTTTCCACCATACCATTGAAAATATCACATAGATTATCGCTACTACAACCTTCAGCTGCGGCACACAGCCTTTCTTCAAACGCAATACATGTCTGTTCATTTTGAAGAGATGCTTGGTACTCTATCTTTTTCTCATCTTGCCATATATAAACATCGGAACATGGTGATGAGTCATTAACATGTATGTTCATTTCTGCAGAGCTTAACTCTTTCAATTTTGAATTGAGAATATGGAATTTTATAGGACAATGATCCGATTCTACAAATTTTGGTAGAACTTTAAATTTACTGATCATATAATCTTCTCTTAGTATCATATAATCAATAGTACTTGCTCCCATGGGCGAGTAGTATGTACAGCGGCCGATACCTTTATCATCAAACATTCGACCATTGGCTATTTTAAGCTCTGTGTTTATACAAAAAATTAGCAGAGATCGTCCATATTTGTTAATGACTCCGTCCTCAATACAGCGTTCATTTAAAACATTGATATTATTATCGTAATCTGGAGCGCGGCCAGTTCTACTATTAAAGTCACCACATCATATCATATGGTGACTTTCTGTATATCTAGCCACAACCTCCTCTAACATAGTAAAATAATCATTTCTTAGACCAACATTTGTAGAGTTTTCTGGTGGTATATAGGCACAGCCGATTTTAATGTTTTTCTGATAGTATTCTGTGGTTATAGTTAACCATACCAGATGATCATAGGTCGAGTCTATTCTAGTATGTTTTTCAAATTTGTCGGCTACTAGTATTCCAATACCACCAAAAGCTCTTGAAGCATTTTTTATGTTTAAATGTTCTACTCACATGATGGAACTGATACCCGGGTAATACAAATGTGTAATCATTACTTTTCATTGTTTCTGTTAAAAATATTATATCGTATTCACGAATAAATGCTAAAAGATCAGGATCTGCCAGTTTGTTACCTAAGCCATTTATGTTCCATGACAGAACGCGTATTTCACCGACCTGGTCATTTATAACCTCAGTGTTCACGTTTGCTATGTCCTTGTTATGATGGTTGATATATGAAAAGACTGACCGGTTGCTGCATGGTTGTTGAAAACTTCAGCCATAGCCGCAGTCAGTTTTTGTTGTCCCTTATCGTTTAAGTGTATTCCACCACGGCTCAGATGTTGTTTTGTTACGGGTGTGAGCATATAGTCAACATTTTTCAATTTTAAGCATATATCTCGTATGTGGCTGTTCACACGGTGAATTAAGGTATTATATTTATTTTGGCTTCTGGGGGGAATTTCCGAGAAATAGAAGTGTGTATTGTGTAGAGCAGTAGGGAATCAAATGAGAATTAATAATTATGTAATTTAGGTTTAACCTATTTTAACGGCTGGGTGGGGGCCCTAGGGCGGGGTTCGTTCCCTGGTCTCGGCAGTTCAAAAGAAACAAAAATGTTTCTTCCCCATCTACTCGTAAAACTCAGTATTGCGGAGAGCCTCCGTGACCGACAGGTAGCGTGCTTGGCCTCAGACCTCCAGGAATTTCGAATCCTGTGTCTGGAGGGTGTCATTTTACTCATCTCACCATCCTCAGGAGGTTCTCATGGCCCAATTTGACCTGTATGTGCACAAAAGTGGCATAAATCCCGATTCATTTCATTTTTTTCATTTTCACGGCCAATGGCGGCCATCTCGGAGATAACCCAGTTTGAAACCACTTTCAGGGATCAGAATTTTGTTCTGCCATTCACTATTTCCAGTAGGATAGAAAACGGTTTTAATAGGGTTTGTTTATAATTCAATAATCAAACCAAAAATAGCAAAAATAACGCCAATCCATAAACAAAATGTTAAAACACGTATAACCAATAATATACAAATATCCCTTTTTCATAATAATCAGTATGGATTTAGAATAGAGCACTTTTCGGAATTAGCGGCCTTAGAAGTAGTTGATATATCGCCAATGAAAACAACTCGTTTAATTTAAATTTAGTTTAATTCATAGCATTAGATACACATGGTCATACTATTATTATAGAAAATCGGTGTGACACAATATTCATTCAACCTCATTGGAAGTTATTTGCATGACAGTCAGTAATATTTTGTGATAAATGATGCACGTTCTAACATTACACTTACCTTGTGTGTCATAAGCCCTATAAATTATCTCGAATTTAAATATGTAATTACATAAAATGGTATAATATTGTCGTATTATACATTGATACTCGCATATATAAACTACTGTATACTAGCCTACATGGGGAACAAATGCAAAAATACTTTTATTCTTTCAATAGTTTGATAGCTTTTGAATTATTCCACCAGCAGTAAAATTCTGAATTGTTACGTTTGTATTAAAATACGCCATTTTGGCTAGAATATTATATTTAGATACTGTAAAATAATTTTATATCTTGTACGATGTCGTATAAGAATTTTCAAACAATTTGTCATTCACCATGTAGTCCAATTATCTCGATAATTATTATGTGCCAATAACTCCTTTTTACTCGTACCACGGTGTTATAATATGTATAAAGAATTGAAAATAATTCTTAAAATTTAAAAGGTCTTAATTGTGGTCTCCCGACATCATTAAGTTTTTTTAAAATTGTGTATCACATAAATTTACTGAACTGAACTAACAACGTCAGTATTTTCCGTCACCTTTTAAGCCCAGTCCCCCTCCCGCACTCGTAATGTATCTGGTATTTAGACATCCACCTACCATTCTAATGTTATTAATGAGGAACGTGTCTGTGATATTGCAATTACTCAAAGAACAATCAATATAAAATTGCCATTCTGCGATATGCGATGGATCATAAGTCTACAAATAAATAGCTGTTTTCCTCATACAATATTGAGTATATTGACGTGCACTAATAGAGATCGCCTTATTTATGACAATAAGGTCGTATGTCAATGGAATAATTGACAGTGACGTATTGCGATGCGTCACCATGTTATTCAGATATTTCATCGTTTTAATCAACCCTTTCAGCGCAGGGACCGTCTTTATACGTCATAATCTGACGTCTGTAGACGTCAGATTATGACGTATAAAGACGATCCCCGCACTGAAAGAATTTAAATAATTATAATGGTAGTAGACCTATAACATAGGTATTCAAATGAACCGGAGTTAACTAAGACATTTATACTGATTTCAAATTGAAAAACCCTCTATTCTCCCTGGTATAAACAAAAATAATTCAGCGTTGTAAAGGTTACAAGATATGATTAGTCAGCTGGATGTGATCAATTCAAAAAATACCCCTGATCATACGTGATAGGTTCGGTAATTATATCCTGTGCTGTTATTCATTGGGCTGTTCCCATAAGTCAGTTTGCAATTGCATATTTTGTCTGTAATTAAAAGTCTTTTTTTTTGTTAGTTCTTATAAAGAAAACGGGTTCTTATATATTCTTAACGGCCTGATATCACATAGAAAGACCAGCGTGGAACGTTTGCATGTGACACCATACAGTAAAGAATCTTGACACTAATACAACGTTGCATGCAGATGATCAAAACAAAAACAAGACTGATGGTGGTAGTGGTGGTGTTGGTGGTGTTGATGGTGGTGGTGGTAGTGGTGGTGATGGTGGTAGTGGTAGCTAGTGATGGTGGTGTTGGTAGTGATGGTGGTATTGGTGGTGATGATGGTGGTGGTGGTGGTAGTGAACGTGGTAGTGGTGGTAGTGGTAGCTAGTGGTGTTGGTGGTGGTGGTGGTAGAGATGGTGGTAGTGGTAGCTAGTGGTCGTGGTGGTCGTGTTGGTGGTGGTGGTGGTAGTGGTAGCTAGTGGTGGTGGTGGTCATATTGGTGGTGGTGGTGGTGGTGGTGGTGATGATGATGGTGGTGGTGGTGGTAGTGGTGGTGTTTGTGGTGGTGTTTGTGATAGTGATGGTGGTAGTGGTAGCTAGTGGTGGTGGTGGTAGTGATGGTGGTAGTGGTAGCTAGTGGTGGTGGTGGTGGTCGTGTTGGTGGTGGTTATGGTGGTGGTGGTAGTGGTAGCTAGTGGTAGTGGTGATGGTGGTGGTCGTGTTGATGGTGGTGGTGGTAGTGGTAGCTAGTGGTGTTGGTGGTGATGGAGGTGGTGATGATGATGATGATGGTGGTGGTAGTGATAGTGGTAGTGGTGGTGTTTGTGGTAGTGATGGTGGTAGTGGTAGCTAGTGATGGTGGTGGTAGTGACGGTGGTAGTGGTAGCTAGTGGTGGTGGTGGTGGTGGTGGTGGTGGTCGTGTTGGTGGTGATGGTGGCGGTGGTAGTGATGGTGGTTGTGGTAGTTAGTGGTGGTGGTGGTGGTCGTGTTGGTGATGGTGATGGTGGTAGTGGTAGCTAGTGGTGGTGGTGGTGGTGGTGGTGATGGTGGTATTGGTGGTGTCGGTGGTGGTGATGGTGGTGGTGGTAGTGGTGGTGATGGTGGTAGTGGTAGCTAGTGGTGGTGGTGGTGGTGGCGGTGGTGGTCGTGTTGGTGGTGATGGTGGCGGTGGTGGTGGTAGTGATGGTGGTTGTGGTAGCTAGTGGTGGTGGTGGTGGTCGTGTTGGTGATGGTGGTGGTGGTAGTGGTAGCTAGTGGTGGTGGTGGTGGTGGTGATGGTGGTAGTGGTGGTGGTAGTGGTGGTGATGGTGGTAGTGGTAGCTAGTGGTGGTGGTGTTGGAAGTGATGGTGGTATTGGTGGTGTTGGTGCTGGTGATGGTGGTGGTGGTGGTGATGGTGGTAGTGGTGGTGTTGGTGGTGGTGATGGTGGTGGTGGTAGTGGTGGTGTTGGTGGTGGTGATGGTGGTGGTGGTAGTGGTGGTGATGGTGGTAGTGGTAGCTAGTGGTGGTGGTGTTGATAGTGATGGTGGTATTGGTGGTGTTGGTGCTGGTGGTGGTGATAGTGGTAGAGCTTACTAGTGGTGGTGGTGGTGTTGATGGCGGTCGTGTTGATGATGGGGATAATGGTAGTGGTGGTGATGGTGATAGTGGTAGCTAGTAGTGGTGGTGATGGTGATGTTGGTGGTGATGGTGGTGGTAGTGGTGGTGGTGGTAGTAGTAATGGTGATGGTGGTGGTGGTGGTGGTGGTGATGATGATGTTGATATAGGTGATGATGGTGGTGGTGATGATGATGTTGATATAGGTGATGATGGTGGTGGTGATGGTGATGTTGATAGTGATGGTGATGGTGGTAGTGGTGGTGGTGATGATGATGTTGATATAGGTGATGATGGTGGTGGTGATGATGATGTTGATATAGGTGATGATGGTGGTGGTGATGATGATGTTGATATAGGTGATGATGGTGGTGGTGATGATGATGTTGATATAGGTGATGATGGTGGTGGTGATGATGATGTTGATATAGGTGATGATGCTGGTGGTGATGATGATGTTGATATAGGTGATGTTGGTGGTGGTGATGATGATGTTAATATAGGTGATGATGGTGGTGGTGATGGTGATGTTTATATAGGTGATGATGGTGGTGGTGATGATGATGTTGATATAGGTGATGATGGTGGTGGTGATGATGATGTTGATATAGGTGATGATGGTGGTGGTGATGATGATGTTGATATAGGTGATGATGGTGGTGGTGATGATGATGTTGATATAGGTGATGATGGTGGTGGGGCTTCTACACAGTTATCCGTGTATCTTGTGACGCGCAGTGCGTGTGACAGGAGAGGGTATTTACATGCGCACACCGTCACCATTTGTCTGCGCACAGACATGCGCACACCGTCACCATTTGTCTGCGCACAGACATGCGCACACCGTCACCATTTGTCTGCGCACAGACATGCGCACACCGTCACCATTTGTCTTGGCACAGACATGCGCACACCGTCACCATTTGTCTGCGCACAGACATGCGCACACCGTCACCATTTGTCTGCGCACAGACATGCGCACACCGTCACCATTTGTCTGCGCACAGACATGCGCACACCGTCACCATTTGTCTGCGCACAGACATGCGCACACCGTCACCATTTGTCTGCGCACAGACATGCGCACACCGTCACCATTTGTCTGCGCACAGACATGCGCACACCGTCACCATTTGTCTGCGCACAGACATGCGCACACCGTCACCATTTGTCTGCGCACAGACATGCGCACACCGTCACCATTTGTCTGCGCACAGACATGCGCACACCGTCACCATTTGTCTGCGCACAGACATGCGCACACCGTCACCATTTGTCTGCGCACAGACATGCGCACACCGTCACCATTTGTCTGCGCACAGACATGCGCACACCGTCACCATTTGTCTGCGCACAGACATGCGCACACCGTCACCATTTGTCTGCGCACAGACATGCGCACAGCGTCACCATTTGTCTGCGCACAGACATGCGCACACCGTCACCATTTGTCTGCGCACAGACATGCGCACACCGTCACCATTTGTTTGCGCAGAGACATGCGCACACCGTCACCATTTGTCTTGGCACAGACATGCGCACACCGTCACCATTTGTTTGCGCACAGACATGCGCACACCGTCACCATTTGTCTGCGCACAGACATGCGCACACCGTCACCATTTGTCACGGCACAGATTGATGATGCCTGATTTCCTGCTCTGAGAACCCACGTTTCCTTCTGTTTGACGCGTCAGTGACCTCCAAGACGTGAGCGATTGAAAGTCTCGGGATCGCTTCTGTGACTGGATCAGGGGAGAGGGGGTAGGGTAAACCGGATACTGGAGGCCGGTAAGGCGGGGGTCTTTGCATAGAAGCAGATGAAAAATTTACCAGAAGCTGAGCTGTGAACAACTGCTGTCTTCGCGGACCCCTCGCAGCGATGCATGCGTGGTTTCGTGGACTGCTGTTTTCAGAATCTGCTGTGTGCATATCCCAGCAAACATGATACGTTGCCCCAACGTTGGATTACTGTTGGCCCACCGTCTACGACGTTGGCCCAACAGTAAACCAATGTTGGGGCAATGTGTTATGTTTGCTGTGTATGCGGTGGGCCGTGTTCAGGATCTTCTATGTATGAAGTTGGCCGGTAATGAACACGGTCCCTGTTCAATCACTGTCACGGTCAATCTGCCGCGCGGCGTCGTGTCACGCCGTCGTGTCAGTGTCGCGGGCGGACACGCTGCCCCAATTATTCACCAATGCGTCACCAGCCAAGACGGCAGCGCCGCCAGCCGTCTCGGCCCGTCATCAATCACCCTTCAACTTCAGCTCAAACAACATCCGCGGCCCGGGTCCGGGTTTGCCTCTGACCCCACAAGCTTGTCCCAAACGCCAAGCAAATATATCTTAATTCGTGTCCGCCCGCGGCCGGGCGGATTTATGGCAAAAGTCGCTGATTGATGGCCCGGAAAATCTGTCCGCGAGCGGCAGGTGTAGGGACTACTTCTGGACGCGGACCGATTCATCACCCGCCGAGACGAGAAGCGGCAGATCAGTCATGGAGGCATGAAATGTTAGCGAGTCCGCGGTAAGCACGACGCGTCGCGCCGGGGTCGGCCGCGGGTCGGGCCGGCGTCGCGGACGTCGGGGCGACCGCGGCCGCCGCCAGCCCAGCGCGTCCCGGATTTCTGGGAACCAAGAAGGAGTGTCTTGTGCCAGGAAGTCAGGAAACGGAGCCCTGACTCTCTCTGACCTACATGATTGAATGTTGTCTCTGACGCCATCTTTCTGCGGTATCGGCAGCGATCGCCTTCCTTCCTAGGGTCTCACTGATGAAATAAAATTAAGAGAAGGCCGCATGAAGCGTTGTGCTGCTCGCGTCTCGCACTGGTCGGGTCGTCTCTATCTGTCAATTAGACCGGGTGCCATGTACGCTAGTCCCATTTATTGTGCGACACTTCCCGAACAGAGCCGATGTGGATTTATTACTGCAGTTCTCCTTCTCCATCTAATATATTGTGGAAGGTGATAATTTTTGTGAGCCTATCTAACATTCTTAAATGATCAGTTCTGCTTAATAATAATAATAATAATAATAATAATGGTGATTTCTTATATAGCGCACATTCATGTACCATTTCGACCCCCTTTTCTGAACCATACAGCACTTGCAGTCATTCCGGCGTTAGGAACTAGCCGCACACATTGTCATCTCTGTCCTACCAAATAATCATTTACACCTGAGTCAAGTGAAGCATGTGAGAGTAAAGTGTCTTGCCCAAGGACACAACATCGAAATATTGTCCCAATATTGAGAAGGGAGAAACATGATATTTCTCTGAAAATCCTGCACCAAGCGGGATTCGAAACCGCACAGCAGGCAGTGACTTTGGCAAAGTTTCGCGCTCTAGCCATTGCGCCACGTCCCTCTGCTTAATTGTGTTTAATAGTTTATGGGTTCAAATGAATGTCATCAGTGGCGCTTGAAAAGTCAAAATCATCAGAATATGAAATGAAATGAAATGAATGGGTTTTTAGGCCACAGTAAAATAACTATGCAACAGAACCAAATATACTCTGTCAGAGCATGAGTTTTCTGAATAGAAGCAAAATTAAATTAAATAATTTAGAGGATAAAGGGTTATTAATACAAATCTTTGAGACCTAAGTTGAAAACTTTTGTGGTTTCTTATAACGACCAGATTGAAAACCCCTTAAATTAAAAAAAGTGATAGTAGGCGCCGTGTCTTCATGGTTCACAACCATTAAAAGTTATAGTAGGCGCCGTGTCTTCATGGTTCACAACCATTAAAAGTGATAGTAGGCGCCGTGTCTTCATGGCTCACAACCATTCAAAGTGATAGTAGGCGCCGTGTCTTCATGGTTCACAACCATTAAAAGTGATAGTAGGCGCCGTGTCTTCATGGTTCACAACCATTAAAAGTGATAGTAGGCGCCGTGTCTTCATGGTTCACAACCATTCAAAGTGATAGTAGGCGCCGTGTCTTCATGGTTCACAACCATTAAAAGTGATAGTAGGCGCCGTGTCTTCATGGTTCACAACCATTAAAAGTGATAGTAGGCGCCGTGTCTTCATGGTTCACAACCATTAAAAGTGATAGTAGGCGCCGTGTCTTCATGGCTCACAACCATTAAAAGTGATAGTAGGCGCCGTGTCTTCATGGCTCACAACCATTCAAAGTGATAGTAGGCGCCGTGTCTTCATGGTTCACAACCATTAAAAGTGATAGTAGGCGCCGTGTCTTCATGGTTCACAACCATTAAAAGTGATAGTAGGCGCCGTGTCTTCATGGTTCACAACCATTCAAAGTGATAGTAGGCGCCGTGTCTTCATGGTTCACAACCATTCAAAGTGATAGTAGGCGCCGTGTCTTCATGGTTCACAACCATTAAAAGTGATAGTAGGCGCCGTGTCTTCATGGCTCACAACCATTCAACTACTCTGAAAAACCTGTCTCTCTGTACACTCCACATGACTAAATCTGTATGACTAAGGCTGTATCATTAATTTAGAGATTGAGTTTAAACTCTTTGAAAGTCAAAGGTAATAATTATAATTTCTTTTTTTCACCCACTTGAAGTTGTGTCTCGCTACCGCCACCCACAACTTTAAGTTGGTAAAATTACTGTATGTTGAATTTAAGGGCAAACATTTGAAAATCATCCGGATTGATGACGAAATGACCCCCCCCCCCCCCAGGAACCGTTTCTGGGTAGGCTGATCTGGTTAAAATATCTCGGGGTGGATAATGTATTTTATGATACTTGGGGATCAAAAGGTTAAATATGGCGAATTTTAAATCCACTCGAGCGTGGAAAATGAATCTACTGAGATTTATCATTTGAAAAAGTGCGCGCAAGATAAATAATCGACGTAATTTGATAGTCATCGTCATCACGTTATTATTGCAGTGGACGTGATGGCTGGTTCAGCACCGGGCCAACATCGCAGGTGTTGGCCCGGTGCTGAACCAATGCCTCTGATTTGCATCATTAGTTAAGTCGTAGCGTGGATCCATCAGATACGACGCACTAAGCCAGAAGGCAGTAACTGCTCACTTTACAAGTGAGCAGATACAGCCTTATGGCACGGCGGGAGCGTTACATGTGCCAGATATGATGATCCTTTCTAACATCATCTTTTTTAGCAAACACGATATATTCACCCGATGTTGGTTTAACGTTGGGCCAGCGTCTACGACGCTGGCCAAACATTAAACCAGCATTGTTTCAATGTCTCATGTCTGCTTGGCTCGGTGTCCGATCCTCGGCGACCAAGATTGAGTGTTGACAGATCACCTGGTGTTAGATGTATGGTGCGGGGAGGCACCGATACAAAAACGATAAGGATTCATCAGATGGTGTCGAGTGCGCGAATCACAAATCTGGCGCTCATTTCTGCGTAATGGATTGATACGTTGCCAGCGGTCATTGTTCTGACGCGTTGCGTCAGCGCCGACGGCTATGGGGGTTGTCGCGGTAAAGATGTGGGGGGGGGGGGGCGGAGGCTTACGCCGTGGAAATATAGAATTATTTTTTTCAAGCAACCCTTTGCTCATTCTACCACAAACGGCGATTTAGGAACAATGGTATTTTATTACAAACTAGACAGTCACAGCTGCGCGATCAAGATCGTAATCTGGATCTAGATCGTAATCCGGATCATCCCCAGCATTTACAGGATTGTTCCTTGGCTCGAGTTTCGTGCAAATCCTTTCATTACTTTGTAAGTAATCTAAAAACATAACCTTTTGGCGGAGGTGATAATACACCTATTTGCTAATTAACCGATAGAACTGTAACCTACTCAATTGTAATTTTAGTCACTTGAAGTTGTGTCTCGCTAACGCGATCCACAACTTCAAGTGACTAAAATATTACTTCGTTTTACGAAATTAAAGTCACAAAATATATGAGAGTCAAAGCTCTGATATGTCTTTCACTTTAAGAAAACTGCTACACAAATGCTGATAAAAACGCAAAAATATCACGTAAGTCGACACCAGTCCTCCAAGGGTTAAAATGCAAATACAAACACAGAAATATCACTATAGTCGACACCAGTCCTCCAAGGGTTAAAATGCAAATACAAACACAGAAATATCACTATAGTCGACACCAGTCCTCCAAGGGTTAAAATGCTAACACAAACACAGAAATATCACTATAGTCGACATCAGTCCTCCAAGGGTTAAAATGCTAACACAAACACAGAAATATCACTATAGTCGACATCAGACCTTTAAAGGTTAAAATGCTAACACAAACACAGACATATCACTATAGTCGACATCAGTCCTCCAAGGGTTAAAATGCTAACACAAACACAGAAATATCAACATAGTCGACACCAGTCCTCCAAGGGTTAAAATGCTAATAAACCCTCAGAATATTACTGTAGTCGACAGCGATGTTTTTATAATATGAGTTTATTCAATGATTGTTTAGACATCAATAGGTTTTTTTTAGCGCACAGTACCATGGATGATACTGGCAAGATGAGGTAGATGACAAAATGAGTCTTTGTGGTTTGAGGCAGAGAACGGTGAAGAAACATTGTTTTCTTTGAAACCTGCCTACGCACACCGGATGAACCATCACAAACGTCGGTGTGTGGTATTGCAGTGCCAAAATCGATTCGACAACAATAATATTTGTTTCAAATAATAGGAACAATTTTTTTCGTCTTACCGATTTAAAAAAATTCAAATCCATGGGAATTTTTGCTAATACGTACTCATTTTGAAACAACGTGCCAACGTTGAGAGGGAAAAAACATGATATTTCTCTGAAAATCTTCACCAAGCGGGGATTGAACCCACATGACAGGCAGCGGCTATTGCAAAGTGCTATACGCGCTCACTATTGCACCCCTTTCCTGTGTAAAGCAATGCAATGCAATACAATGCAATACAATGCAATACAATGCAATGCAATGCAATGCAATGCAATGCAATGCAATGCAATGCAATGTAATGCAATGCAATGCAATGCAATGCAATGCAATGCAATGCAATGCAATGCAATGCAATGCAATATAATGCAATGAAATGCAATGCAATGCAATGAAATGCAATAATGTTGTTTAATGTGATACATCGATTTTTTCTCATAGTACACAGGCGAACCTTATCACTGACTCTAATTTACAAAAATAAATAGATGGATCAACAGAAAACCTAGATCCATCATTGAAGCAGAACGCACCAGCTACGTTTCATCACCTGCGCCAAAGAGAAATCCGATTATGTGTTTATATTCTGTCATCTTATACATGCGCACAACTGTAGATATAGTTTTTTATCTAATGAGACCCTTCTCGTGCACAATGTTTATAACTATTTCATCATTTACCATGTTTATTTTCTGTTAATCATATGTCTTATTGATGTAGACCACCCTGTGTTAGGCAGATGCTCTCAAAACACATTGGGTGGTCGCTTCGAATATAATCGTAGGATCCGTTTACGAAGCTAAGCCTTATAGTAAAACAAATACTTATTAGGGCCTATTTTTTAAAATAAACTTTTTATTTTTATCGCTAAATTACAGGTGACCAGCACCATTACTATGTTTGACATACAGGATAAAAAGTTATATACGCTTGAATTTGAGTAACATTATAATTACACGTGTCCCCAGCTGAAACGAGCAATCAACCCAGTGCCGGCCAAATGCCGATCAAATCAGCACCAACCTATCACCGGCCATTATCCACGCACCTGCTATAGCTGTCTGAAAATCGCAATTTAACCTATCCTATAAGAATATTAGATGGCCTGAGTATCGACAAATGAGAAAACCTCCGTCATTCTTAGAAAGCATAGCGAAAAGCTTTCTCCTTGACATCCACAGATCTTGTCAAACATTGTCACAGTTAAAAATGTCCCCAAACTGTAAATAATGCAAACTATGCAGTTGACATACAAACGTGTCAATGTTTTCTCCTGGCACAAGTCTTTTGGTAAACTAGTCCAAATGCTAACTACGCGATTTGAATATAATTTTTTACACGTCTTAGTTCTGACTTGTCTCGGATAAAAGAGTGATCCGTTCTAGCTTGACCAAATTCCTCTTATCAGGTTCATACTAACTCAATAATGATGCAGCACTATTAGAAAAATCTGACACAAATATTGATTTAAAAATAAATTTGAGCCCATTATCTCTCCGCGAAAAGACAATGGTAAAATCAGTGAGAGCTCACAGCGTTCCTTGTTAACCAATAGTTGGACAATGAAGTCTATCTAGTAAAATTTCACTGAATTCGTTCAATACATTCTATTTGAATTCTGGTGAACAGAGACCAGACTGGAGCAGAGTATTAATAATGGGCTGTATGAAAGCTTTATAAAGTTTAATGGATACTGATGCTCTATAACCTAGTGAGCGTCTAATCATACCATTGACTTTGTTACATTTGTTGATTTCATTAAAGACATGATTGTTGAATATTAAACCCTCGTCAACTGTGACTCCCAGGTCATTATATCATGATATATTTTATAATAGGCCTACAGTCCCGTTAAGATGATATTAAAATACAATAGGAGTAACACTTCTTGTAAATGAGAGTACTTTACATTTAAGCACATTAAAATTTAACTTCCAAACTCTATTCATAAATACTATTTAAATCACGCGTGTCAAGGCGTGCTTAGCTTTCAAAGGATTAAGGTACTTCTAACACAAGGATTGATTCTCAGTAAAATATGTCGGAAATATGTCGGAAAATATCGTGTAGAATGGTTTCAAAAATGTCTATGTTAAACAAAGGAATTGAACAGCGTGCTATAATTGTAGCCCCGAATAATAGTAGCCCCTAATAATAATGGCAAACAACATGTATATATAATCGTGGTCATAACAGAACATCACACATTTGGAAATATATTTTTATTTTCGTTGTTTTATGCTAACATAACATGTATGAAAATAAATACGGTAAGGCAGTTATATATAAATAAATTATAAATAATATTAATATAAATGCAATTAATAGTTAAAATATGTTAAAATATCGCTCAGGTCTATGATATATGACAATAAAAAATATCATATCAATTGTTGTGCACCAATTCATTTTTTGTTGTCATGCATATTGAATACATCGATAAATATAAATAAGTTATTAAATACAGTTGAAAAAAACAATAATTTGACTAGTAATTTAAGTGATAAAAAATCGCATGTAGTGTGATGACATCAACTAAGTATTTTTCGCCGTGCAAAGCAAAAGGCAGTATCTGCTTACATGTGCAGATACTGCCTTTTGGCTATGCAGAGCAATCATATGATACGCTTTTACAATACAAAGCAACAGTAACTTCTCACTTGAAAAGTAAGCAGTTCCTGCTGTTGCCTTTGCGCGGTTAATCATGACCTTACGGCGTTAAATTATACAGTCTAATTTTGAAGTTGTGTCTCGCAACCGCGACCGACAAATTCAAATGAATAAAAAATATGCAAATCTAAACATTGTAAAGCTCATTTCTCCTTCAAATATCCTTGTTTGAAGATAAAATAAAATTGCAAAAAACGGCTGTAGAAGCGAGTCTAACCCTTACAACGCTGAATTGTTTTTCTATAAGTCATGGAGACCAAAGGTTTTTTTTCAATTTGAAAGCATAATAAACGTCTAAATGAGCTCTTTCCTATTCATTTGAAAACCTATGTTATGGGTCTACGGTCATTAAAAATAATCTGACGTCCACAGACGTCAGGATCTGACGACTAAAGTCGATCCCCGTGCTGTATGGGTTAAGTGTTATCTTTACTAAGCAGCTAAATGAAGGACACAGGTGTACCCGGTGGTCAGTCTAAGCAGCTAAAGGAAGGACACAGGTGTACCCAGTGGTCAGTCTAAGCAGCTGGAGGGAGGACACAGGTGTACCCAGTGGTCAGTCTAAGCAGCTAAAGGAAGGACACAGGTGTACCCAGTGGTCAGTTTAAGCAGCTAAAGAAAGGACACAGGTGTACCCAGTGGTCAGTTTAAGCAGCTGGAGGAAGGACACAGGTGTACCCAGTGGTCAGTCTAAGCAGCTAAAGAAAGGACACAGGTGTACCCAGTGGTCAGTCTAAGCAGCTGAAGGAAGGACACAGGTGTACCCAGTGGTCAGTCTAAGCAGCTGGAGGAAGGACACAGGTGTACCCAGTGGTCAGTCTAAGCAGCGAAAGGAAGGACACAGGTGTACCCAGTGGTCAGTCTAAGCAGCTAAAGGAAGGACACATGTGTACCCAGTGGTCAGTCTAAGCAGCTGGAGGAAGGACACATGTGTACCCAGTGGTCAGTTTAAGCAGCTAAAGGAAGGACACATGTGTACCCAGTGGTCAGTCCAAGCAGCTGGAGGGAGGACACAGGTGTACCCAGTGGTCAGTTTAAGCAGCTAAAGAAAGGACACAGGTGTACCCAGTGGTCAGTCTAAGCAGCTAAAGAAAGGACACATGTGTACCCAGTGGTCAGTCTAAGCAGCTAAAGAAAGGACACATGTGTACCCAGTGGTCCGTCTAAGCAGCTAAAGGAAGGACACATGTGTACCCAGTGGTCAGTCTAAGCAGCTAAAGGAAGGACACATGTGTACCCAGTGGTCAGTCTAAGCAGCTAAAGGAAGGACACATGTGTACCCAGTGGTCAGTCTAAGCAGCTAAAGGAAGGACACATGTGTACCCAGTGGTCAGTCTAAGCAGCTAAAGAAAGGACACATGTGTACCCAGTGGTCCGTCTAAGCAGCTAAAGGAAGGACACATGTGTACCCAGTGGTCAGTCTAAGCAGCTAAAGGAAGGACACATGTGTACCCAGTGGTCAGTCTAAGCAGCTGGAGGGAAGACACAGGTGTACCCAGTGGTCAGTCTAAGCAGCTAAAGGAAGGACACATGTGTACCCAGTGGTCAGTCTAAGCAGCTGGAGGGAGGACACAGGTGTACCCAGTGGTCAGTCTAAGCAGCTAAAGAAAGGACACATGTGTACCCAGTGGTCAGTCTAAGCAGCTGGAGGGAGGACACAGGTGTACCCAGTGGTCAGTTTAAGCAGCTAAAGGAAGGACACATGTGTACCCAGTGGTCAGTCTAAGCAGCTAAAGGAAGGACACAGGTGTACCCAGTGGTCAGTCTAAGCAGCTAAAGGAAGGACACATGTGTACCCAGTGGTCAGTCTAAGCAGCTAAAGGAAGGACACATGTGTACCCAGTGGTCAGTCTAAGCAGCTGGAGGGAGGACACAGGTGTACCCAGTGGTCAGTCTAAGCAGCTGGAGGGAAGACACAGGTGTACCCAGTGGTCAGTCTAAGCAGCTAAAGGAAGGACACATGTGTACCCAGTGGTCAGTCTAAGCAGCTGGAGGGAGGACACAGGTGTACCCAGTGGTCAGTCTAAGCAGCTAAAGAAAGGACACATGTCTACCCAGTGGTCAGTCTAAGCAGCTAAAGGAAGGACACATGTGTACCCAGTGGTCAGTCTAAGCAGCTGGAGGAAGGACACATGTCTACCCAGTGATCAGTCTAAGCAGCTAAAGGAAGGACACAGGTGTACGCAGTGGTCAGTTTAAGCAGCTAAAGGAAGGACACAGGTGTACCCAGTGGTCAGTCTAAGCAGCTAAAAGAAGGACACAGGTGTACTCAGTGGTCAGTCAAAGCAGCTACAGGAAGGACACAGGTGTACTCAGGGGTCAGTCTAAGCAGCTACAGGAAGGACACAGGTGTACTCAGTGGTCAGTCTCTGCCATCCAGGTGTCCACTCACACTGACCACTCCTCCTGAGGACACGCATGTTATAATACACAGCCTGACAGCGTCCACTCAGCTGACCACCACAGCCAGAGTCACAGGAGGTCACCGCCTCCATCATATCCACGGGGTACCTCTCTACATCATGGTTGATCACCTGGTACCAAGGACACAATGAGCGACTCTGCACCTCTGACTTCTCTTGTGCCACGGCGCAGGGTGTGTTACTATAAAGAGGAATAATGGAAGTGGTGTTGTTAGAATGGTTCAGTACGTTCTGGATTATGGCTTCGTAAGTGGTTGTCATGAACAAGGAGTCGTGGATTCCACTGTAGCTGTTCATGGTGTAGTTGATCCACTGTTGGTGAAGCTGTTCTTTTGGTACCGGTACACATGGTTCCTCAGTGACCGCCTTGGCTTAAATCATCTTGACTACCATCAACATAAATATCGCTAACAAGCCCATCTCCTCTGGTATTCTCAGTAATATATAATAGTTCACCTAGAGACTTATATTATATCTGTGGTTGGTGTTAGTATCTGCTCCACAGAAGGAACGAAAATCAGACATTTGTGTTTCATTTTATACCAAAAGAATAAGGAAGAATTTTAGTATGTGCCTGTCCCCAAATTACACATTTGATAGATCTTTGAATTATTATTCATTTCTTGATGGAAATGAAATTTGATGAGGGTTTTCATGTTTATGTTATCAATCCTGGCTGAAAATGGACTTCCCCGTTAAGAGTTGCACTTCAGCTCGGCAATCTGATTATACCCTGTCTATGTATAGTAGCATGTGCATGTACATGCCGCAACGGAGATACACTGTTCTGTGAAGCCAAAAGGCAGTAACTTTTTACTCGAAATGAAAACAGTTACTGTCTTTTGGCTTTGCAGCTGTAGTCCCGTACACAAATGAGGAAACTAACAGTCACGCGGGACGATTGTGTAATCCGTAAATATGACAACGCTTTCCATACTTCTCTTAAGGTAATACCCCTCAATATCGGATCAGCGACAAAAAGCATTAAGATTTTTGTTTATAGGCAATTTAGGCGACTTATTATCAAATAGAGTTAATTAATCAATATATTAATTGCAGTATATATAACTAAATCTGTCACTTGATAAATTGTTAAACACGACTGAATGAGTTTCAGAGTTAGTGTAGTCATTCTGGCAAAATAATCTGGGCAAACAGCTAACATAGGTTATTATGGCCTTTTATGGTAGGCCTACATATCAGACCTTGCTTCAATTCCTTTTTTCTCTTTTTAATTCCTATTCCAATACCTTTTTTTTTAAACTCGGAGGCTAATTCCAATTTCTACATTTTCATTTTTTATAATTCAAATTCACATTCGAATCTCTAGTTTCCAATTCCTTTCTAATCCCGGACCTTTTTTTTAATAAGCAATATAATTATCTGCTTTTGGGCACAAAGTATTTTATTGTGGAAATAATAAACAACACATTATATGTGAGAGAGCATTCTATTATTAGGGATTATAAAATCCCCTTAACAATTTTTATTATTTTAATGTAACTTCGTGCTAAATTATTGGTCATTACATTGGATACTCTGTGCAAACTTTGTTGTAGATAAATTCCATGTGCCATATGTATCGCGCAAAATTATAGCTAAAATAATATTGAATGAAAAAGACTAATATCATCAGCGAATCATTGAAATAGACTATCGTTTTGCCAGATAATAACAAGTTATATGTTGTTATTTTATTAATTGTTCACATAATTATTATCAGTTTATTTTTACCAAATGTTGGGTTAGTGCCATTTTTAAAACAGCTCACTATAAACACGACAAACCGGTGTGGTGTTTTATTTTATATGGCGGCATAAAGTATATAAAAAAAAGACAATTCCGGTTCAATTTCGATAAATTGGCTAAAACTATATTCCAATGTCACGATCTCTAGCAAAAATCAACATTTTTTAAAGTTTTTTCTATTTTACTAAAGTTGGGTATCGTTACCTATTTTTTAATAATTTCAATTTAATTACAATTCCTTGAAAGATAATTACAATTCCCATTCCAATTACTGGAATTAGACTCGGAATTAGGTCTAATTCCAGATCAATTCCGGAATTGAACCCAGGTCTGGTACATACAGGTCCCAACTAAAATTTCTGTAAAGTACCAAACACAATTCCGGTTCAATTCCGAGAAATTGTCTAAAACTATTTTCCAATGTCACGATCTGTAGCGAAAATCGATTTTTTTTATTTTATTTTTTATTTTGCAAAAGTCGGATATTGTTACCTATGTTTTAGGACACCGTGAATATATTGCAGTTATTTTAGTTTTGTTTGTGACTTTTCGGAAATGTTAGTTGAGACTTATATCTACCATAATAAGGCTTTGTTGGCAAGTTCTCCAGAAACCCGTGGATTTAGTACCAGAATAACTACACTATATATATACGTGTCTTTTCTGCTACTACTTATAATAATAGTCGTAATAGTAGTTATTTTATGTATGTTTTCTTGGTACGGGAAACTTATATATGTATCATGTATACTATGTATATTTCTTATAGTTGTTTTGTTAATACTTGTACATATGTATTCTCTGATACTATGTATGTATATCAGAGCATTAGAATAGGTCTATGATGTATATGTCGAAGTAAATATGTGCTTAAACACTGTTGTGTCACACAATACATTTTGATATTTTGTGCATGATAGATTATTTAAACATGCTAAACGGGCTTTTTCTACATTATTGTTTTATATATCCTCTAGTTACATGAACTTTCATATATTCGATATGTTCCCACACTTTCCAAAGTGTCTTTTCTGCTACTGTTTATAATATTAATATAATCTCTGGCTTTGGTTCGGGGAACATATATGTATCGTGTATGCTAGTAATATCATTACCATCAAGAATACATACTTGCTAATATGAATATTTCTCAGTTTTTTCGTTCATACTTCTACATATATTTTATAAAACATTATCTATTTTAATATAGTTTACACTGTACAAGATAATGTATTACTAATTTCATTTTAATGACGCCTAAATCTACATAGACTTCCCGCCGTCAATATCTATCTATCTATCTATACAAAAAAATCGCTGACGTTGGCGATGTAAAAATCGTGTGACATAAAAACTGTATGTATTTTTATTCAATTTATGAGGATATATACTGACAAGTAAGCATCATGTGGCTGTCACACATTAGATATTTATGTGCACATAAATATTTTTTTAAGGCCAAAATTGTGCTGACAATATTTCAGGTTCATTCGATGTAAATTCATTTTCCTAAGCCAGTATACTGATGGGTTTAATGACTTGTGCAGTTGTGAGTGCATATATAAATTATCCAATTTGACATGCAAATTGATCTGTAGTCGTTGCCCTTAAATGACCGCAGCCGTACTATAATATGAACATCCACAGAAAACATCGCCCAACGCAGTTTCGACGTTGGGCCAGCATCCCAGATCACAATCAATGTTGTTTCGATGTTAGGCCAGCATCCTACAAGACAATCCATCAGGATCTATCGTCATTTATTGATCCAATCTTGTTTTGTTTTAGGCTAGCGTCGCAACAATGGACCAACATATGTATTACTAGTATGTTTGATTGATTACATAGCTAATACTATATCTCGGAAACGGTGCATATGGGGCTGAAAAGGACATTTCGACCCAGAGGATAAAATGACCAGTTATTCCTGTGTATGAAAAATATAGTTGTAACTAAACATGCTGAAAAATATTATTTCTGATATATGTTTTTCAATTCCAGATTAAATGATATGATGATATTGTTTCGAAGCTAAAATAAATCTTGGATATCTTAGCCAGCCAATTAATACAAACCAAACGAAATGTCGCTGAAGAATATTTTGAAAATATTAAAGTTATGGTGATGGACAAAACTGGCCTAATAAAAAATAAATAAAAAATACCCTGTATTAATATCGGTTTATATAGCTATATAAATATATTTGCTAACGCCTTTGAAGTCATTTCCAGATGTTACATCATAAACATCATAAATATTGATATTATCAGCAGTTAAAGCTACGGTAAGTGTCTTTTAGCGACGGTAAATGTAATAAAAGACATTAATATTTCAATACTCCCACGTTTGCTATAATGTATACCTGAACAACCATTAATAATAATTTTTTGTATTTCAGCAGCTTGCAAATTCATAATTCATGCCAACAGTGTTACAGGTTGTGGGCAATAGTTATTGAAGTGGCGGCATGCCATTGTAAATATATCATGTGCAGTATAATGATGTTATTATATTGAAGTGGTGTATCACAGCAGGCACACCCCAGCAAACACACAACGTTGAATCAATGTTGGTTTAATGTTGTGCAACCATCTACGATGTTGACGGAGCAGGCGTCACATGTTGGCAATGATGGAGCAGGCGTCATATGTTGACGGAGCAGGCGTCACATGTTGTCAATGATGGAGCAGGCGTCATATGTTGACGGAACAGGCGTCACATGTTGTCAATGATGGAGCAGGCGTCATATGTTGACGGATCAGTCGTCATATGTTGACGGAGATGGCGTTATATGTTGACGGAAAAGGCGTCATCTGTTGACGGAGAAAGCGTCATATGTTGTCAATGATGTGGAAGGCGTCATATGTTGACGGAGCAGGCGTCAGATGTTGTCAATGCTGGAGCAGTCGTCGAATGTTGACGAAGCAGGCGTCATATGTTGACGGAGAAGGCGTCATATGTTGATCAAGAAGGCGTCATATGTTGTCAAAACAGGCGTCATATGTTGATGTTTTTCTTATTATGGACATGCATGTCCGAAATAAGAAATCGGGAATTTTGTCTTTATATCTCGCTTAACTGGTAAATGCGCAGCATAAAAATTAAAAATCTTTTACAGTTCTAGTTTATGGACATGTTTACATCATATGGTCATATTAAGAAGCCAAAATAAAAGCACCGATTTTTTTATGATTTTAGCATGCTTATGTCTCTTTAAACATATTTTTCAACTAGTTAAAGCAAAATAAACTTGCAATACAAGATTTCGTTCGGAAAAAAATAAAGTGTGTGGAAAATATCTTTGATAGAGCTGGAGGACGTCAAACAAATACACATGTATAATTATATCATATAATATTATTATTTTTATTGTTATTATGTAATCATAAACTCTTGTCGCAATATATCACACAAAATCGTGCAAACATGCACCGGAGTATGTGTGATGTCAATGTGACAATAGTGTATCCTACACGCCAGCCAGTACTGTGCCATGCTGTAGAAATTAAATCTACTTGATTTGAAACTGAAAATTGGTACAGTAAATTCAGCTTCAAGGGAAATAAATTGACCCACAACAACATTCAGCATTCAGCAGGGAAAATGGTGAATAAATTAGAGGGCTACACGAGCTAGCAGGGCCATAAAGTTTGATTTTCTTTATTGTTCTCGGCTGTAATTCCCATACAACACATCAATCCAGCTGGCATTATGATACACGGAGAAAGATTTAAGACCAGTATACCACGCAATGCAGTAAAACCTGGTGTGAAGGAACTCTCCTGTGACCGGTATACCATACAATGAAGTATAATCTGGTACGAAGGACCTCTCTCTGTGACCGGTATACCACACTGTGCAGTAAAACCTGGTATGAAGGACCTCTCCTGTAACCGGTATACCATGCAATGCTGTAAAACCTGGTATGAAGGACCTCTCCTGTGACCAGTATACCACACAGTAAAGTAAAACCTGGTATGAAGGACCTCTCCCTGTGACCGGTATACCACGCAGTGCAGTAAAACCTGGTATGAAGGCCCTTCATGTGACCGGTATATCACGCAGTGCTACAAAACCTGGTATGAAGGACCTCTCCCTGTGACCGGTAAACCACGCAATGCAGTAAAACCTGGTATGAAGGACCTCTCCATGTGACCGGTATACCACGCAGTGCTACAAAACCTGGTAGGAAGGACCTCTCCCTGTGACCGGTATACCACACTGTGCTGTAAAACCTGGTATAAAAGACCTCTCTCTGTGACCGGTATACCACGCAGTGAAGTAAAACCTGGTATGAAGGACCTCTCCCTGTGACCTGTATAAAACCTGGTATAAAGGACCTCTCCCTGTGACCGGCATACCATGCAGTGCTATAAAACCCGGTATGAAGGACCTCCCCCTGTCACCGGTATACAACACAGTAAAGTAAAACCTGGTATGAAGGACCTCTCCCTGTGACCGGTATACCACGCAGTGCAGTAAAACCTGGTATGAAGGACCTCTCCATGTGACCGGTATATCACGCAGTGCTACAAAACCTGGTATGAAGGACCTCTCCCTGTGACCGGTAAACCACGCAATGCAGTAAAACCTGGTATGAAGGACCTCTCCATGTGACCGGTATACCACGCAGTGCTACAAAACCTGGTAGGAAGGACCTCTCCCTGTGACCGGTATACCACACTGTGCTGTAAAACCTGGTATAATAGACCTCTCTCTGTGACCGGTATACCACGCAGTGAAGTAAAACCTGGTATGAAGGACCTCTCCCTGTGACCTGTATAAAACCTGGTATGAAGGACCTCTCCCTGTGACCGGCATACCATGCAGTGCTATAAAACCCGGTATGAAGGACCTCCCCCTGTCACCGGTATACAACACAGTGCAGTAAAACCTGGTATGAAGGACCTCTCCATGTGACTGGCATACCACGCAGTGCTATAAAACCTGGTGTGAAGGACCTCTTCTGTGACTGGTATAAAACTGGTATGAAGGACCTCTCCATGTGACCGGCATACCTCGCAGTGCTATAACCCGTGGTGTGGAGGACCTCTTCTGTGACCGGTATAAAACCTGGTATGAAACACCTCTCCCTGTGACCGGTATACCACACAGTGCAGTAAAACCTGGTATGAAGGACCTCTCCATGTGACCAGCATACCACGCAGTGAAGTAAAACCTAGTGTGAAGGACCTCTCCCTGTGACCGGTATACCACGCAGTGAAGTAAAACCTGGTATGAAGGACCTGTCCCGTGACCGGTATACCACGCAGTGAAGTAAAACCTGGTGTGAAGGACCACTCTCTGTGACCGGTATAGCACGCAGTGAAGTAAAACCTGATATGAAGGACCTTTCCATGTGACCGGTATACCATATAAAACCAGATTTGAAGGACCTTTTCCCATGCAGTGAAAATGTTGGTCTCCCATAGCACACAATCAACATTTACCATTTGGTCATAGCAGATACGATTTTTAACATTCTGTTACGCTTAATTGCTTGGCCAAATTATTATACATTTTTCATGTCAGAAGAGCACATTTTTGTATGAGAAGAGCACATGTGCTATTTTCAGTGTATAAAGGCCAACTACTGTGGAGGCCTACTATTGCTAAACATGGTATTACCAACTGATTACCTATATATAGGAAGAAGGGTATCACGAAGTCTTATTTTTTGTAAGAAGGGAGTATGGCACGAAAATATTGTATGTATATCATGATCAGATGATGATATGTATATTGGTTTAGAATACAGTTTCCGTAACAGAGACACTGATGACAATAGTGAAAATCACAGGGAATCAGGAGGAAATCATACAAGGAGTGGAAAGGTAGTATACAGTACTTATGACCGATTTCAGCTTTTATGTGTTAGAGCAGAAATTATTATGCATTTCTGGTGAGAGGTAGTAATTTCCAGAGGATGTGGGAAACTCCATCTGGTGGTATTTTCTTAAAACCTAGATGGCCGCCGAATCCTATCCAAGGAGACTCCTTGATGTCATGAAAAAAAATCTAATAAAAATCACTGAAATCACTATCATTTTTGAGCGTTTGGTGTAAGCATTTCAACTTTAGGGTTTATAGTAGGGCCCAAGTTCGTGATTCTAAATGCATTCAAAAATGAGGTATACTGGGAGATTAGTGAATGAATGAGTATTTACTTTTCACTGTTATCGGAGACGGTCATTTTGGATTTCGGGTTTTTACAAAACTCCACCTACCTTTCCTGGAGCCTTTTTTGGACAAGTACCTTAAACTACCTAAAACAATTAAATCGTCAAACCTTACTTGCCGAATGATAGTCACGAAACCATGGATTTGGACCTTACTATTAAAGCTACATTTTCACGTATGAGGAATACAATAAAAGATATTTTTAGATAAAATAAAAAATATTGGGTTAAAATATCACATTTGACACAAACCAACTGAATTAGCCTATGGGCTTCACACACTGTGACACAGCAAATAATATAATATTATAATATATTTTTTACAAATTATATTTTATTTGTTTGCTTTTCCACGACAGTCATTAATGATTAATGATCTTACGCGTATTAGATATAAAAAAAAATCCGATTATAAATCGTCATCAATGTTTCTTAAATGATTAACTGTATGACATGTATTATGCGCATGTTGCCAGGGCATTTGTGACCAGAGCTATTACATTTGCCACAGTGATTGATTTTATGGTCGGAGAATTGTTATAAAATTGATCTCAATTCAAATCAGTTGATTCGGTACACTGTGGACAATTTGATAACAATCAAATAATATGATAAAATATATATACAAAATATATGCAAGTTAGATAATAGAAATAATCCTATAACTGGACTATAAACATGATAACAGTAAATGTCTACAACTAAGAGGGAAAATAAACATGATAACAGTAAATGTATACAACTAAGAGGGAAAATAAACATGATAACAGTAAATGTATACAACTAAGAGGGAAAATAAACATGATAACAGTAAATGTATACAACTAAGAGGGAAAATAAACAGGATAACAGTAAATGTATACAACTAAGAGGGAAAATAAACATGATAACAGTAAATGTATACAACTAAGAGGGAAAATAAACATGATAACAGTAAATGTATACAACTAAGAGGGAAAATAAACATGATAACAGTAAATGTATACAACTAAGATGGAAAATAAACATGATAACAGTAAATGTATACAACTAAGAGGGAAAATAAACATGATAACAGTAAATGTATACAACTAAGAGGGAAAATAAACATGATAACAGTAAATGTATACAACTAAGAGGGAAAATAAACATGATAACAGTAAATGTATACAACTAAGAGGGAAAATAAACATGATAACAGTAAATGTATACAACTAAGAGGGAAAATAAACAGGATAACAGTAAATGTATACAACTAAGAGGGAAAATAAACAGGATAACAGTAAATGTATACAGCTAAGAGGGAAAATAAACATGATAACAGTAAATGTATACAACTAAGAGGGAAAATAAACATGATAACAGTAAATGTATACAACTAAGAGGGAAAATAAACATGATAACAGTAAATGTATACAACTAAGAGGGAAAATAAACATGATAACAGTAAATGTATACAACTAAGAGGGAAAATAAACATGATAACAGTAAATGTATACAACTAAGAGGGAAAATAAACATGATAACAGTAAATGTATACAACTAAGAGGGAAAATAAACATGATAACAGTAAATGTATACAACTAAGAGGGAACATAAACATGATAACAGTAAATGTATACAACTAAGAGGGAAAATAAACAGGATAACAGTAAATGTATACAACTAAGAGGGAAGATAAACAGGATCCTGCGGAGCCTTTGCAAGTAGTTCCCACACAAACATATTAACACGTTTCTATTTCCACCAGCCCTATAAAATCCTGATTAAATACAATTACAACACAAACAACAGTCAATACTCTCAAACTGTTATTATTTCTCCAAGTATTAGTTGCTTTAAATTGGATATAAACGGTGAGTAATTCGTAACGTAACACACATTAGGTGGTAAACTAATGTGTGTTCTACTCTTCAGCTTTTACCTGCCATTGACGCGTATATATGAGTCACGGAGGTATATTTTACCTGCCAGGGACGCCTATATATATAGTCACGGAGGCATATTTTACCTGCCATTGACGCCTATATATGAGTCACGGAGGCATATTTTCCCTGCCAGGGACGCCTATATATATAGTCACGGAGGCATATTTTGAATTTAATGTAAAATGATTGATAATAATGACATAGCTGCCGTTTTGTATTCGTTAATTTTCTCGCTATGTTATCTTGTTCCAATTTTCACCGATTGCCTCGACCAACAACTCCGAATGGGCGAATATTACCCGTACATTACATTCCCAACAGCACAGTCAGTCAGAGACATCAAACCTCCGTCAAAATAAATTATCATAATCCGGATCCTTGGTCCGAGACACACCTCTGGTAAAAGTTGTATGCGAATCCGTTTATTATTTTCCAAGTAATCTAAGGGACGAACAAACAAACAAACAAACAAACAAACAAACAAGCAAACAAACAAGCAAACAAACAAAGAAACAAAGAAACAAAGAAACGAACAAGCAAGAAGCAAACAAACAAACAAACAAACAAACACATAATATACCTTCATCGCGGGGGAAAATAAATGTGATTTAACCTGCTAATAACAAAAATAAAAAGCGGTAATAGTCGTGCTTTGCGCTTAAAGGGTTAAAGGTAATGCAAATGATGAATTTTTATTAAAGTGAGAGATGTGTATGCGTATAATATGGGTCTCTAGCATGTGAAGGGTTATAGTCGATGAGACAGACAGTCATAATTCCCGCGTAGCTACAGACAGCCAAGCTAAGCAGGATGGATATTTGGCGCTTGTATTTCAACGCTATTTAATCCACATTTATGGGAATTAATGAGCCACTCGAGATACAAGCCGAATGTGGCTCTATAAACACAGAAAAGACGTTGGTCCAATGCTGGGTGGATGTGGTACGACGTGGGCCAGAGCCTGCCGGCGTGTGTTCTCACTGATGACAATGTATCATGCACACAGCCATTTCATATGTATACTGGCGTGCAAAGCCAAAAGGCAGTAACTGCTTACCTTTCAAGTAAGTAGCTACTGCCTTTTGGCTTTGCAGTAATGTATATTTTAATTACAGAGGCTGTGTGATATATATTTCACTCCATGACGACTGACTGAAAGCTATTAGGTGACATTTTGCGTATCAGCATGTCAAAAAAAAAAAAGATTTGAACCATGATTTGAACCATGAAGCAGGTTTAATTTTCATAAAGTCATCATAATGCATACATGCTGTGCTCTGTATTGACACTTGAAGATCAAAAGTGACTCTGAAGTTCGTCATTCGAACTCGAGGAATAAAAATCTCACTTGTTTATATAGCTCGATGATTCTTTATATTCTTTTAATTTATTTTATAAAAAAAATTAAAGACCGTACCTGAATCTGAATGTGGTATATTCTATATCTCAACCTGTATAGCTGATAAATTTAAGTGGATATTTTTTCTTTTTGTATTCGATACGTTGAAATGTTTCTCTCGCACTGAAAGGGTTAAGAGTGTTAATTGACTAATGACGTGCAGTGAGGAAAAGCGGGGAAAATACATAATAATCAGGCATGGTGGTAACAGGATTTGTCATTATCATACACCCCTTCTCACCAACCGGTGTGTGCGCATTGGGTACATGACAAAAAATAAATGAAAGAAATATAAGGGGTTTTAGGCCACATCTGTGCACATAGACGCTAAACTGGGCCAGGAGAACCTGCTAAGGATGAATGAGATGACACTGCCCTCCAGACACAGGATTAGAAATTTGAGCCCTGCCGGTCTGAGACCGAGTACGCTACCTCTCGGTCACAGACGCTCCTCACAATATTGAATCCTTAGGAGTGAGCGAGGAAGAAACATTTTGTTTCTTTGAAACTTTAAGGCCAGAGAGGGGTTCGAGCCCGCGATCTCCGACTTTCCAAGCAAACAGCGTTAACCACCACACTAGGGCCCCGCCGTGAAAACATGACGTTGTGTAAACATTGAATCCACGTCAAAGACGTTGATTCAACGTTTACACCACGGCATGTGCTCTGTGCTTTGTTTGCTCAGGTGACTAAAAGCTTCTCACGAGATCCATCAATTCAAGTCACCCTTGTAGGATGTTAAAACCTTAAGTCCGGTACATACAACGTATGAAGGCACCCTGTAGTATGCCGAATATTCTGGGTAATTATTTGCAAATATAAAAAAACATAAATTATCAACATATGGAATGCATGTGGAAACGTTCCATTTTATGAATTATATCAAAGACCCATTTTTACCGGGATTAAAAAACTACCCAGCAAACACAAAACATTTGTATATCATCTGTACAGCGTCGGTCCAACGTCTTCGGCGTTGGCCCAACATTGTACAAATGTTATACAAATGTTTTTGTGTTTACTGGCAGTGGGTATCTATTACACCGATTTAATCATTCAAGCGCTACTTTGAAAACATATAAAACTACTGCGATTCACAACTTCAAGTGGGTGAACATTACTCATATATGTTTAAGTTGAGACCGAACATTTGCAAATCTTTATATTTAAACACACTTTTCTCCCCCAATAAAAGTGGTTTACTTGTCTGGTAGGAATTTTGGGAGTGATTCGGATGCGATTCGGATCTAGGATCCGGGTCAGGATCCGGATCACGCGGCGGAGGTTTGCATCCTCTAACTCACTGTCTTTTACAATATCGTTTTGTGACTCCCTGACTCTGTCAGTCACTTCTCATTTACTATTAATAGGTAAGGAGTAATCCCCAGCAATGTATTTAGGTAAAACAGCGATCTACTCTCATGAATCTGACCCGCTCAGTCGCATTGTATTTTTTTATCAATTCTTGTTCGATCTGACTGGTTCTACATGACCTGCGAACCTGATCTCCATATCATTCCTATATACTATATACATTATGTTACACGGAACGCTAATGTTCACAATGCACTGCCAAACCGACACGTTGACAGAGAAATTCCACCAGGGCAAGACAAACTCAATTTACTGGTAGATCCAGCCCAGTAAACACGATATATTGAACCAATTTTGGCACAATGTTGGCCAACCGTCTGAAACGTTGGCCCAACATTAAACCAACATTGGTTCAACGTCTGGGAAGGTGAATAGGGCCTACTATATTTGGCATATGTATTGACTTTGGCCTTGATATTTCAAATTACATTTACTATTACTCTACTATTTGATACTACTAACAAATAGGAGTACGGTGGGGGATTTCGATATTTATGGCGGCCAAATTCAATTGTTTAACAGGCATTGTTGCTGTCTGATAAATTAGGATCTTGTATTGTATTTATTGACTCATAACGTAATTGTGTGCACCATACATATTCTACACAATTTGGCACCTGTGTTCGGTGCGTGTATATATGACCCATTTTTGAAGGCTTATTGACCACTCTAACAATAATGCTATTTTGATGATAGGGGGGTTACAATTACAATATTTAAATAGCAATATTCTAAATAATTGGTGCTTTTCTATTGACCACTTAGGTTCACTAAGTACACACACACATTAACCGTTACAGCGCGGGGATCGACTTTAGACGTCAGAATCTGACGTCTGAGTCGATCCCCGCACTGTAAGAGCAAACATATTTCTAATGGCCGTAGACTCACAACATAGGAATTCAAATGAATCAGAAAGATCTAACCGATGCATTTATGATGATTTTAAATTGAAAAAACCCCACTTTGGTTTCCATGATTTATACAAGAATATGTCAGAGTTGTCAGGGCTACACCAGGTGAACCCTACTGCCTTCATGAGTGCACTGCACTGCTGCGCAATGTCAAATGGTTGTTACTGCTTACTTGAAGTAAGCAGTTACTGCTTTTTGACTTTGCATTGGTACATCTTCACAATAAACACAACGGATGTTGTTGTTATATGTCATGAATCAGATGAAGCTGTGTTCTTTCGTGGTAGACAAGTTGACATAATTATGTAAATACACTAGAACAACACTGATAAACTCCTCCACATGGATTAAAAACGACGTGTGACGTTGCCATTTTAAGAGGTGTAGAATCTGGCCATGTTTAAGTGTAGAAAGTTGTTACCTAGCGTGAATATTGACGTGAACTCCTTATAAAACTTGAAGTGAAGCAAGAGAGTCATAAAAATTGACACTTCTTTTTGCTGCACGGTTAAATGCAAAGCTGACATAAAACTACATGATTATATTGTTGGCATAAAACAATTGTTTTCTCTTCTCTGAAGTGAATTACTAAAATATGCTTATAAAATAGAAGTGAGGTGAAGAAATGTAATTTTTATAGAAAGTGAAGATTCAGGTTGAAAAACTTATTAAATGAAGTGTGATATGGTAATAATTTCCAAGACCCATGTGGAGGTAAAAATGAAATGAAATGAATTGGGTTTTAAACCAACTTTGTGCACATATAGACTAAACTGGGCCAAGAGATGGTGAGACGAATGAGATGACACTGCCCTACAGAAACATCTGATATTCTAGCCCCGGCGGTCTGAGGCCGAGCACGCTACCTCTCGGTCACAGAGGCTCCCCACTATATTGAATCTTTACGAGTGAGCGGGGAAGAAACATTTTGTTTCTTTGAAACTTGAGGGTCAGAATGCGGTTCGAGCCCATGATCTCCGACTTTCCAAGCAGACAGATTTAACCACTAAGCTCCGCTTACTAATGTGGAGGCCTTGATAATGTGAACGATATTAGTGACGGTGAAGTGTGACGTGATGGGCGGTGGTCGTCTTCACATCAGAGGTTCGAATCCTTGCAGCAGAATAAAACATAAACTAGATATCTGTTCCTTACGCATGATGTCATAGCAGTTACATTTACTCGTATCATAAAGTGTATGTTTTAGTGATCCTTGTTAAATATTGACCTTGTAAGTATGTATTTGTCATCAGGTCTTGGCTCGTAGTGTGATGACTGATGATGCACTCTGCTTTGCAAAGCTAAAAGGCGGTCAACTGTTGACTTTGCTTGCTGTTTCTGCACATATTCAGCGGTTTTGACAATGTCATAAAATAATGGAAGCATTGCGAATATTCTTACCGAAAACTGTCGTTCAAAGCCAAAAGGCAGTATCTGCTTACTGGTCAAGTAAGCAAATACTGCATTTTTCGCTTTTCTATACGCAATTTTTTTCCCCGCACCCAGAAAAGTGTATGGAATGGGTGAAATCAACAAACCATTTGAGGAAGAAGGAATGAATGAAGTCAACAAACCATTTAAAGATCAAGGAATGGGCGAAATCAACAAACGATTTAAAGATCAATGAAAGGGCAAAGTCAACAAACGAGTTAAAGATCATGGAAAGGATGAAGTCAATAAATGATTTAAAGATCAAGGAATGGGTGAAGTCAACAAACGAGTTAAAGATCATGGAATAGATGAAGTCAATAAATGATTTAAAGATCATAGAATGGATGAAGTCAATAAACGATTTAAAGATCAAGAAATGGGTGAAGTCAACAAACGAGTTAAAGATCATAGAATGGATGAAGTCAACAAACAAGTTAAAGATCATGGAATGGATGAAGTCAATAAATGATTTAATGATCAAGGAATGGGTGAAGTCAACAAACGAGTTAAAGATCATGGAATGGATGGAGTCAATAAGTGATTTAATGATCAAGGAATGGGTGAAGTCAACAAACGAGTTGAAGATCATGGAATGGATGAAGTCAGTAAATGATTTAATGATCAAGGAATGGGTGAAGTCAACAAACGAGTTAAAGATCATGGAATGGACGAAGTCAATAAATGATTTAATGATCAAGGAATGGATGAAGTCAATAAATGATTTAATGATCAAGGAATGAGTGAAGTCAACAAACGATTAAATGATCAAGGAATGGGTGAAGTCAACAAACGAGTTAAAGATCATGGAATGGATGAAGTCAATAAATGATTTAATGATCAAGGAATGGGTGAAGTCAACAAACGAGTTAAAGATCATGGAATGGACGAAGTCAATAAATGATTTAATGATCAAGGAATGGATGAAGTCAATAAATGATTTAATGATCAAGGAATAAGTGAAGTCAACAAACGATTTAATGATCAAGGGATGGGTGAAGTCAACAAACGAGTTACAGATCAAGAAATGGGTGAAGTCAACAAGCGAGTTAAAGATCAAGGAATGGGTGAAGTCAACAAACGAGTTAAAGATCAAGGAATGGGTGAAGTCAACAAACGATTTAAAGTTGAAGGAATGAATGGTGTGTGATTATATCAATGTGAGTGACTGTTTAAAATAACCAATTAGTTTATTCATGAAACCAATGATAGTTGTTGTTTGAGCGCACCAGGTACAAGGGGATGGGGGGGCACCTGTTGAAGAAGATGGCTAGCGGTGTTTTAAAGATCAAGTGACAGCTCCCATTCTGTACCTGCAAACCCACCACCATCAAATCTAGCAGCTAGAGCAAGATCCATTAGAGGTGATATGTCGCACAAAGCCAAAAGGCAGTACCTGCTTACTTTTTATAGTCAGCAGTTACTGCCTTTTAGCTTCACAGAGCAGTGTTTCCCCAGAGGGATCCTGGGGTCAGGAGGGTCCCTTCACCCGTTGGCGAACGCGCACAGATAAAGATGTTTTTGGCAGGTGTGAAGTCGAGACAAGTAGGGCTTGACAGGTCTGGATCTCAAAGACAGTGCCACGGTAATTTTGGGACTGACCTTTTTGTTACGGTGCAGCTCTCATGTGATGACGCTCTACTCTGACCCGCTAATAGTGCTGCGGCCATTCTCTAAAAGAGGCCTAGAAATAGGAGTAACCCCTCCCCACGGTAGAACAAAGCACAACCATATTTTTTTGATTGCTTGATATGTCTGGACTAGGAAATAGATGGTTGTGAAAAAAAAAATCGGGGACGTTGCCATGGTAACGGCATTATAACCGTACTACCTCTTATACCTTAAATGCACTAGATATGCCCTTTGTGTGTGCAGTTCCTACAATTTAATCGATGTGTTGACGCTAACGATACGCATTTAATAAATCAAACACATTGTACAATCAATTTGAGAAGCGCCAAAATATGTAATGAAGTTATCTTGAAGATGTATTTTTAAGTTATTTTTATAATTTGATATAGTAGGAAGATTTAATACGCAGAAACGTTTAAACATCGTATTACATTTATATAGGTCTTTTTTAAATGATAGTGTGTTCACATACTATTAAGTTTTGTTTGCGTTATAATTATAGCGAAAAATCGCAATAATATATATTAGGCCATGTGATTTATAGATTACAGAGACGCTGTGCAACGTTTTATTGTTCATTTATAATATAATAATGACGTCATAATTAATTTGTTTACTGAACGTGTTCAAGGTTACAAGTCACCAGCTCTGTTCAAAGCGGCCATTATAGCAGATCGTATCTGTGTCCCTAATTTAAATAATAATCGTCGCAGATGCACAAATAAGGTGTCTAACCCTATGTTTTCGAGGTCAAGGAATACGATAAAATAGAGCTTATAGCGATCCGGCTCATGGCTGTATTGATATTTAAAAAATATTGTATTTTTTGTTATTTTGACATTGCTTATTGCTATTAACAGATTTTCGACATTTTTTCGAAATAAATTGTATAATGATTCACAGGTGGTTTCATTAAATTCAGAAAAATATGTCTTATGGTGATGTATGACGTCATGGAAGTTTAAATAGTAACAAATTAACAATTAAATTCACTGAAATTAGATATCAAGCAAAGTAATCCGAGCTCGAGAGCTTTTATAAAAATGACCCAGCCTTGTTTTGTTATATATACAATGTTTTTGATTTTTTATGCTCAATTGAAAGCCGATGAGTCTCAGCATGAAAATTTTGGCTTTGTGTACTCGACGCAGACGCACACGCAGGCGCACACGCAGA
This sequence comes from Flabesymbios commensalis, assembly GCA_964017125.1. NCBI lineage: Eukaryota > Metazoa > Annelida > Polychaeta > Terebellida > Flabelligeridae > Flabesymbios > Flabesymbios commensalis. The sequence continues at coordinate 7,174,787 of OZ024909.1, read as the reverse complement.
TTCAGACGCATAAAACAATATGGTGGGGATGGAATCGGACCCTGCGAAAGGGGGGGGGGTTATTATATCATTTATGGCAAGGCGGTAATAGGCCTATAACAAATGACTCTCGTTGTTTGAATACAATGTCGATCTTTGACGGAAAGGACGGGGGTTCTCATCCGTCATTTTCAAAGCTGACCTTCCTGTTGGTTCCATTTTCATTTTGACAAAATGTTTTTTTCAAAAGTTGAGCCACCGACTATGAAACTGGACCAACAAACAACAAACATATATGTAAGCATGAGTTTACTTTATTCTGATTCAGTAGCCGATATGCCAGCATCGCATCGCGGACGGTGGACCAACATTGAGTCAACATAGGATTAATGTTTTGCGCCATGAGGGATTCGTGACAACAACATCGGTCTGATCGAGTATGAGTTTCTATCTCCTTTATCATGTTTATCACCTTAACCTTAACGTAACTTATTAGAGTGATCAATAGCCGACATTTAGCATGCTAGTTAGGCCTAGACCTATTGGCTGCCATCTGCGGCAGTGCCTAGCAAACACAAAACATTTGTATAACATTTTTACAATTTTTGACCAACGTGGAAGACGTTTGGCGGACGTTGTACAAATTTTATGCAAATGTTTTGTGTTTGCTGGGCGCTGTCAATAATCTTGGGGGACATTTTTTTCAGAATTTCGGAGCTTAAGCCAGAACAAACTGTTATGAGCAAAACAAGATATTCAGCAATGGCCACCAAGTCCGAAAAATAAAAATAAATGCTCAATGGTGAACAAATTGCACCCGGTGGTTTTACAATCTAGACCTATCAACTATACGTCTGGAGCAAAAAACATACTTCATGAATTGTAAGGTTCAACTAAATATGGTGGCCTGGCAAACCGACTGAGGAGCTTTATCATTGTTATCGGAACGTGGGAACTGCGGAACATGGGAACGTTCTTCTGCGTCTGATCGTGCGTCGGAGTGCGTGTCTGCGTGTGCGTCTGCGTCGAGTACACAAAGCCAACAGTTTGCCAGGCATTTTTGTGAATGTAATGTCAATTGCAAGGTCAAATATGACTTTTCAACAAATGAAGCTAGGAACAACTGTAATACCTCATTTCCGTGTGATTTTAACTGGGCAATCCATTTCTGATATTATTTTCATGACTCTTCAAGGTCAAAAGGTACATTTCAAAGTGAAACAAGGAACATGTGTAGGCCTAATACCTCTTTTTCATAGGATTTTGACTTGAAAATCCATTTATGGTATTACATGTATTATGACTATTCAAAGTCATATTCAAGGTCCAAAGGTCAATTCCGAGGTCCTTTGTGTGTAATTTTGACTGAATAACCTATGCTGGTACTGTTTTGGTGACTACAGGTCATCTTCAAGGTCAAAAGGTCAATTTCAAGTAAAAGTAAAGAAAAATATGACTTTCTACACATAAAGCTAGGAGATTTTGATTGTAAAATCACTTTCTTTTTAAATATGATTTGTAACACATATGAGCTACACATTGGAGCACGTAATATAATACCTCGTTTGAGTATGCCTTTGACTGGATAATCTAATTCTGTTAGTTTCAAATGCTTAAACATGCTTAAGGTGAAATGAGCAGGCGACGAGAAGGCGGTAAAGGGCAATGGAGAGGTGTTGAAGAGCAAAGAAAATGCTTTAATGATCAATGAGGAGTTGTTAAAGGGCAATGAGAAGGTGCTAAAGGACAATGAGGAGGCATTAAAGGGCAACGAGGAAGCATATTAAAGGGCGATAAGGAGGCGTTAAAGGGCGAAGAAGAAGCGTTATAGTGCGATCAGTGCCACCTATGTGAAGAATAATGACTAAAGCAAAATTGAATTTTTAGTTGATGACAATTCGGACAATCCAAGTCGCCCATGGAACTTTATAATAAATAATATTCTGCGTAGAATTCCACCACCTGCTCTGCCAGAATTCACAGTAGTAAAATCACTTTGTGACAATTTCTCGAAATACTTTGTAGATAAAATTGAAACTGCTCGTTCCCAATGTTCAGATAAAGTGCCATATATTCCATCAGTGCGAAAAAAACTGAAATTAAATTAAAAATGAAATTTTTTGAACGTGCGACAGAAGATGAAAAAGAAAAGCTTTCTTGGGCTCATCGCCAACATCGTGTGATCTTTACCCCATTCCTACAAGCGTGCTAAAAATTGTGTCGACATACTAATGACTGGGTATATATATATATCTTCCAAGGCCTCGGGAGAAGTGTAGCCTTGCGGTGGGAAGATGCGTATATATAGGTCCATCAGTTAAAAACATATCTTTCTAAAAACGAACTGAAAAATTACAGGCATGTATCCAATGCGAGTTCTAGTTCCAAAATCTTAGATAAAGTTAATAGCCATTCGCTTACAAGTTTATTTAAAAAATAACCATACATCTACAATCAGCCTACACGAAACATCATTCTACAGAATCAGCGCTGCTTTCGTCAATTTCACCTTACTACATTAACAAATCGACTCTCAGATTGGTATGGAGTGTCTGCTCAGACTCAAATTTGGTTTTCTTCTCATTTGAAAAATAGGCAGCAATAGGTACCAAGAGGCTAGTCGGCCATCACAATTCCCTGTCCCACCCGCCCGCGTGTTAAACATTTCTGAGGGTACATCCTTCCCTGAACTCTCACATTCTGTTTTACAGTAATAGTCTACCTATTTAGCACAGTATGCAATGCATATTACAGATATTAAAGTCAATGATGATCACAAGTCAGCCATTTTTGTTGTTGATAAAGTTGACATTTTTGAAGGCTTTTCACTCCATGAAACCACACATTTCGGTTTTACAGTAATGGTCTATCTATCTGGCACAGTTTTCCCGATATTACCCATATTAAGGTCAAAACGGCCTCAATTCGATCATTTTAAACTTGATCGAGATTTTTCAGGGCATATCTCTACCTAAAACCACACAATCATTTTGTTTCCTACTTGATGTCTGGGTTTGCCACATATCAGGCCTATTAAAGTTAATTATGGCCGAGAGTCGGCCATTTTGAATTTGATCAAATTAAAAATTGTCACGGCATAACCTACCCGAAACCGCACATTTTCTATTGTAGTAATGATTTAGCTAACTGGCATTATTTGCAAGGTAGTAATGATTTAGCTAACTGGCATGATTTGCAAGATATCAAGCATATTAAAGCTAATATTATGGCCGATGGTCGGCCATTTGAATTTGATCGAGTTGCACTTTTTCAGTGCATATCCCTACCTGAAACCGCCTATTTGGTTTTATAGTAATGGTCTGTCTATCTGGCACATCAGGCATATGAAAGGTAATTTTGGCTCATGGTTGGCTATTTAAGTAGGTCGAAGTTTTTAAACCCCAAATAGCACATTTACACCACCTAACGGTAAGGGATGTGTGTGTGCAATATGACGGGTTTCCCAGAGCTGCTCCGGGAATGATAGCTGTCAGATATCAAGCATATTGCAGTTAATTATGGCTGATGGTCGGCTATTTAAGTAGGTCAAAGTTCATATACCCCAAAAGGCGCTTGTATACCCCTTAAGGGATGTGTGTGTACAATATGAGAAAAATACCCCCATGGATTTCAGTGATCTGCTCCGGAATTCGAAACGAAATGCAGACAGACGGCGGACGGACATCAGAGGTGACATTAATACCCCGCCCCAACTTCGTCGGGCGGGGGATAACAATTGCAGACACTCTGACAGATTAAAGTTACACTCTCATAATATTATAGAGTTTCACAGGGCTCTGCAGTGGGACCACTTTTTGCCTTATATACCACACCACTCAGCGCTACAATCTCCAGTTTAGATATAAACCACCATCTTTATGTCGATGATATCCAAATTTACATGTCCCTATCATCTGAGGAATCTCTAAGAGAAGTCGCAACATTGTTTATTGGGTGTATCGGCTTGGATGGCAGGATCCAAGCTGTAGCCTAAGACTGGCTTCTCATTGGGTCCAAACTTCAACGAGAAAAATCCTTAACTAATTTCTCATGCTGAATTCTAGGTCAAATTTAGGCACAAATTTATCATCCAGAGAGAACTGGTTAGTAGCAAATTAGATTATTTGAAAATCGCTCTTTCACAACATTTCAGAAAAGGACATAGCTAGTGTGCAGAACTGCCTTGCTAGAGTGGTAACCAAAGCATCACGTTTTATTCTTTCTCTTCCTTTTCTAAAACAATTACACTGGCGTCCTGTCAAATTTCGCATTCATTTTAAAATATGCATTATAATGTTCTGAGCCCCAAGAGAAAATGACAGATTTACTTGTTTGGTAGAAATGCTCAAAATATTTATGCTCCATAAATTCAATACATTTTTTGTTCCCCTTAAAACTAAGACTGGGTCAAAAGCTTTCCCCATAGCTTTGGTTATCCTGTCATAGCCCCTTGGTGGCCCGCCCCCCTGTTGACGGAACACAAGATCATTGTGAGGATCTGTGCGCCTCTGAGCTCTGTTCGCTGAGGATTTAGGCGATATAGAAGTTTTATTAATTGATTGACTGGATGCTTTATAAGGTGATGGAGAGAGATTAAGGGGATATGGAGACGCATTGAAGGGCGACGACAAACTCACAATAGGAATGTGTTAAAGGGGATGGAGAGGCATTAAAGGGCGTTGTAAACACACTCCTGTCACGCTTTAACGATTTTTTGTCGCTCTTTCTGCATCATTGTAGCACTTTTAGTTTAACACATCGTCGCCACGGAGCTAAAGGATCCTATCTGACACTCGTTAGAGTGGCAGATTGGATCGTTTAGCTCCAAGGCGACGACATATTCTTTGCAATTGGGTGCATTTCCGTCGCTATTCAACGACTCTTTTTCGCCTTTAATATGCTTTTAGTTAACACCTCTTCATTGCAATTGAAGGCCTCTCAGTCACCCTTTAACGCCTGATCTTTTCCCTGAACGCCTCTCCATTGTCTTTTACCGCCTGTATGTCGCCTTTTAACGCCTCTCCATTGATCTTCAACACCTCCCCATCGCCCTTGAATGCCTGCCCATCGCTATTCAACGTCAAAGCGGCACCTTTAACATTGTTCTTCAATGCTTTTGTGTCGACCTTTATCATATTTTCTTCGCCCTTTAGCACCTTTCCGTCGCTCCTTAGTGCCTCTCAGTCACCATTTAAAGCCTTTCCGTCGCCCTTTACTGCCTCTCTGTCGACACTTGACGTCACCCTTACCTTCTCCCCACTCAAAAACGCCTACACATCACCCTTTAACTCATGCCCCTTATGCTTTTCCATCGTCATTTTATGCTTCATGGTCGCCCTTTAACGACACCTAATCGCCTTTTACCACCTTGTAATCACCATTTAATGCCTCCCCATGAACATTAAATGCATCTGTGGGCCTTTTAACGCCTCTCGGTCATTCTTATATGCATCTCCATCGACCTTTAACACCTTCCCGTCTCCTTTGGTGTCTCTCCGGCGACATTTAACGCTTCTCTGTTGCCCTTTAGCGACACTCCTTCGTCTTTAGAGCTCTCTCCTCGCCCTTAGCCACGCATCATCCTTTAACGCCTCCCCATCGACCGTTACCACACCTCCATTGTTATTTCACGCTTCCTGGTCGACGTGTAGCTCCGTTCCATAGCCCTTTATTGCCTTCCCACCACCTTTTAATGCATCCGGTCGCACTTTAACGCCTCTTCGTTGCCCCTTAACGCCTCGGCGCCGCGCTCTAACGCCCCCCATTGTCCCTTAATGCCTTAGTTTCACCTTTAAATGCCTCCCCATCGACCTATAATGCTTACCCGTTGCCTGGCAATTTCACTTCGATGATGTTAAATCAACAAAACTCTGCCAAAATGTGATTTTCCAGTCAAAATCACACCAAAACAATGTATTATGTGTGCTCCAATTTGTAGTAAATACATCACAGTGCATAATAGACTTCCTCCAAAATTTGTGAAAAATTGTCGTGTTTTTTTCGTGAAAAGAAAACTCGTAAAAAATATTTAAAAATAATTCTTCATTTTTATTTTTCGAGAATTCTTAGTTGCACGAATTGTCATTTCAACGAATTTTCAAGGATAAGATGAGGTGGATATGTGTGACTAAGTGACCGTTGGCAGTCGTTTGCGGTCGCTGCATATTTGTATCTTCCGGTTTTGTTCCCATTTTTCTACTTTCTTCCACCAAGAACGAAAATTATTTTCTCAGAAAAGAATATTGAAGAATTATTTTCCTTTTCGTTATCAAAAACGAAAATTATTTTCTTCAAAGCAAAAACATTTTTGTTTGTTTTTTTCCATTCTAAAGAAAAAAAGAAGATAAAGCAATTTCGTTTTATTTCGAAAAAGGAAATAATTATTTTTAATCTTCAAAGAGGAAGTTTATTATGCACTGTATTGTACGTTAAAATCAAATTTGGCTTTGGAATTGTCCATTTGACGTAGATGATCACATCAAGATGTATGACTTGTACCTAGATCTATTTGTTAAAAATCATATTTTAGATCACCCGACCTAGAAAATGACACATTGGCCTTTTGAAAATGGCCTCTTTAATCAGCAAAATAGTAGCAAAAATAGATTATTCAGTCAAGATGTTATAAAAACGGCTATTTGCTTTTGTTAAAAATCATACTTTTACATTTTTGACCTCGGAATCGACATTTTCATGACCTTGAATTGAAATTGCCCTTGCATATGACCTTGAAGATGAGCTTGAATCACAAAAATAAGGCTATAAATGGATTTTTTCACTCAAAATCACACGAAAAAGAGGTATTACACATGCTCCCACCTTCATTTGTTCAAAAATGATATTTTCACTCACTTGACCCTAAAATTGACCTTTTGACCTTGAAGATGACCTTGAATAATCCGATTAATTTCAGAAATGGGAGGTCGTTTTCTGTGATATTTGTACAAAAATAAGACTTTAAATATATTTTTCCACTCAAAATCACACGAAAAAGAGGTATTACACATGCTCCCAGTTGTTTTGTTCAAAAATGATATTTTCACTCACTTGACCCTAAAATTGACCTTTTGACCTTGAAGATGACCTTGAATAATCCCATTAATTTCAGCAATGGGAGATCGTTTTCTGTGATATTTGTACAAAAATAAGGGTATAAATGTATTTTTCCACGCAAAATCACACGAAAAAGTGGTATTACACATGCTCCCAGCTTTTTTTGTTCAAAAATGATATTTTCACTCACTTGACCCTAGAATTAACCTTTTGACCTTGAAGATGACCTTGAATAATCCAATTATTTTCAGAAATGGGAGGTCGTTTTCTGTGATATTTGTACGACATTAGAAATAGTTCTATTAAAGATAAGGTCCAAATTGAACTAATCAGAAAATATACTACATAACAATCTGGTCGTACGATTTCAGAACGCTGAAATTTCTAATATTTCACTGATTCCGGATGCTGTCATTTTGTTATTTAACCTTGGACGACCTTGAAATTAAAATTATATTTTAACTACCTTTTGTCAGGTATTCAATCAAGTGATATACGGCAATGTACATTATGATATTTAACTCAGTATTATTTAACCTATTTCCTAAATATTGGTCAGCATATTCTTGAATTTCCACCAGCTTAAGATATAACTTTTAAGCAAAAACACACTGGATATTCCACACATTATGTAAAATAAGAGCTTAATAAAATATAATCATGCTTGAGTAAAATATATTTTTTATTGCAGAAATGTATTAATGATCATAACTGCTACATATTTAGCTCGTCTGAAATCGCTGAAGCCACTTACATGTCTTTTATCACTTCAGCTTCATTCATAGCCTTGGAAAATATGTGCGCAAAATGGCGTCAATGTCGCAAAAGAGACTGTGTTGGAATAACGCCGTAACCATGGCAACGCCTCACATATTTTTTTCACAACCATCCATTTTGTACCCCCGACATATCACTGAATCAAAAAAATATGGTTTTGCTTTGTTCTACCGTGGGGAGGGGTTCACTTTTTTTTCACCCTCCTGGCCGCTGCACTATAAGCCAAGAGACCTTCTGGCTTAGCGGCCGCAGTGCCAGAGTGTCACCCGTGATTCTATGCTTGCTGGTAGATCTTCATTATATTAATCTCAACACTTGTTTCAGTGATGGATATAAAAGCTGCAATACGACTAATAGCAAATTTAACACAGAATACAGAGGAATGTTTACATATATTTACATATGATGATATTGCTGTATACTGTATCAATTAAACTGCATTGAATTGATATTATTATATAATAATGTAGTGTGTGTATTACTCTGGTGACTGGACGATCACGATCACGTTAACAGCTGTGTATTATTGCATCATAGTAGGCTACATATTGAAGCTATACATGCTTCACTTACATGGCTATATTCTGGAAGTGGCTGGTCACAAGTTCAGTGCTCGTGATGACCTTCACGACCCTGACACTTACAACATCGCTCTTTCTCGACAAATCACAGCCTGACACCCACAACATCGCTCTTTCTCGACCAATCACAGCCTGACACCCACAACATCGCTCTTTCTCGACAAATCACAGCCTGACACCCACAACATCGCTCTTTCTCGACCAATCACAGCCTGACACCCACAACATCGCTCTTTCACGACCAATCACAGCCTGACACCCACAACATCGCTCTTTCTCGACAAATCACAGCCTGACACCCACAACATCGCTCTTTCTCGACCAATCACAGCCTGACACCTACAACATCGCTCTTTCACGACCAATCACAGCCTGACACACATTCGCTCCTTCTTGACCAATCACAGCCTGACACCTACAGCAACCGCTCCTTCTCGACCAATCACAGCCTGACACCTACAGCAACCGCTCCTTCCCGACCAATCACAGCCTGACACCTACAACAACCGCTCCTTCCCGACCAATCACAGCCTGACACCTACAACACCCGCTCCTTCTCGACCCATCACAGCCTGACACCTACAACATCCGCTCTTTCTTGACCAATCACAGCCTGACACCTACAGCAACCGCTCCTTCTAGACCAATCACAGCCTGACACCTACAACATCCGCTCCTTCTTGACCAATCAGAAGCCTGACACCTACAACCACCTCTCCTCCTTGACCAATCAGAGGCCTGACACCTACAGCAACATCTCCTTCTTGACCAAACTTGATTCTGATTCCATCTGAGCCCCGCTATCAACACCAGCTTTAACTGATATGCCACAAGCGAAGAGTTCAAGAAAATGGAAGGAGAGGTCTGCTCTGCAAATTCAAAAGGCAGTAACTGCTTACACTCCATGTATGTAGTTAAAGCCTTTTGAGTTTGCAGAGCAGAGGTGTCAAGATTGAGACAGAATCTGAGTTTGACGTTAAGAGAATGTCGCCCTTACAGCAGACACGAGAAGTCGGCCTAACGTTGTTTGAATGTTGACCCACGGACTGCGACGCTGTCCCGACATTCAAACAATATTGGATAAACTTCTAGTGTATGTCGCCCTGGTTCAAGCGCTGCTGTGACAGCAGGTTATCGGCTTGTGGCGCCGCGCGCTGCATTTGGCTAGCGTACCTCGCAATGACAGCACCCGGTCTGCAGGGATTGCCGCGACCCCCAGAGGTGGCACGGCGGATGACGGGCTCTGCCCCCGGGACTGGGGCCGGCTGTGTTTGGCAGGGGGAGCCGGGGTGAGCCACCCGCCCGCGGAGACACGGCACGGCCACGCGACGCTGACGGATGCGGACTGACAGCCGTCGGACCCGGTTTGTCCGCAGTCGTGCTTGATCTGGACAATTAGATGTAATGAAAACATATGGGTGGGGGCTGCGGGGACCCGCGGGACGTGCCTCCGAATTCAGTCGTGTTTAGCTCGGGGTGTCGGGATGCGGCGCCCCCCGGCTCCGTGTAGGGATCTCAGTCACCGGGCTAACTCCCGTCCGCCTCGGGGCCGACGTCAACCTGCGGAGATTTGACCCCGAGTGGCTTCCGCAATCCCAGCATGCCCCCCACGCGCGCGCATCTCACGTGATACCCCAGAGAGAGACGAGGCCGGTTTCGGGTCGCCATGGCAACTGCGCCGCGGTCTTGGCGTTGACACGTCGAGAAGAGACGTGAAGACTGTCGGCTGATGGGAATTTACATATCGCTCTGACGTTTGCGAAATAGGCTAGACGACCGAAGCCAAGCCGGCGTTCACAGTCATGTTTTGTTCATCAGTGGGTTTAGGGCACTGAGACCACGGGATATCGCATTCACACCAACTTTCCCTCGTTGTCGGACAAACATCAAAGATGTTCGCCCGACAACGAGGCAAAGTTGGGCCACAATTATTTTATATTTAATTCTGGGTAGACTATTAGGTGAATCCGTTGTGTCTGGATGGAGACTGGTTTCCGCTCTGCGCTTATGTGACGTGGCGTGACACATCTCAGAGGCGTGTGCCAGAATTGGACGTTCAAATACTCCAAATCCCAAGATCTCTTTTGAATATTACATCAACGTTAAACAGGACCCTGTGTCGTCATCGATATCTCAGTCCCGTCGGGTGATTCTGAGAAATGATAAAATTTGGATGTAAATCCCAGTCAGCTTGTATGGTTTTGGAGGTGATTTTATAACCCTGTTTTTTTAGTCACCAATTTGTCGTCTGAGAATAATTTCACTCACTCAATGACGTAAATCTAATCAATACTCGCTCGCTCGCTCGCTCGCTCGCTCGCTCGCTCGCTCACTCACTCACTCACTCACTCACTCACTCACTCACTCACTCAATCACTCAATCACTCAATCACTCACTCAATCACTCACACCATCGGGTCAATGTGTTTGCTGTGTGTGTACATTGGCTAAGTTAGATTTATCTAGACCCTCTTCGATAGGATAAAGAAGGGTAAGTTCATATTATACGATGGCCACCATTTCCAGTGTTTCATCTGCTTTCACGTAGAATTGTACGGCGTTTCATGTTGGCGGGGACCCTAGGGTAGTGGTTAGCACCGCTGCCTCTCACGCCAGAGTTCGGGGTTCGGTTCTCGGTCTCGGCGGTTTGAAAGAAAGAAAAAATGTTTCTTTCCCATCCACGTGTTAAAGTCAGTATTGTGGGGAGCCTCCGTGACCGAGAGGTAGCGTGCTCGGCCTCAGACCGCCAGGGCTCGAATTTCGAATCCTGTGTCTGGAGGACAGTGTCATCTCAATCATCTCCCCATTCTCAGGAGGTTCTCCTGGCCCAGTTTAGCTTATATGTGCACAAAGGTGGCCTAAAGCCCGATTCATTTCATTTCATGTTGACTTTGGTCAGTTTTATCAAAGCATACAGAAAAGCTATATATAAATGTAGCTATATAAATGAAGAGTCGCTTTGTCATTTGTGGAGAGTAGATGTACATCGGTCATTAGGTTTTCGGTGATGTTATATGAAGATGTTGATATTATTTAAAAGATGATGATTTTCAATTTCACAATTGATACATCTTCACTCGGATATCGGAGTGGAAGATACAATACATTTAATGTCAAGATGACGTATAAAGCAGGCAATTCCGTGGATTTCTTTTGAAGGCTGAGCTGGGTGACTAACTTTACGACGCTGGGGTTGACAGAAATCCGGGGGATGGTGCAAACAACTTTCTCAATCTTGGCAGAGATGAAGAGCCTCGGTCCATCAGGAAAGCCAGATATCGGCTGGGCGCTGGGCCAGCGTCTACAACACTGGCCCAACGCCGAGCCGACATCGGCCGGACGTGTGCGGGCGTCCACTCGGCCGGCAGTTTATCAGATAGTGAGTGAGGAGAGTCGGATGGGCATGCGTGGACGGGTCCTGGTCGGCATTCAGGGGGTGAAGAAAGACGACGACGTCAGCACGACGGACAGACCCGATCCCGGCCGAGACAGCCACGAGCGCGCTCAACAGTCTCGCCACTTCTCACCAGACCATTGTTCACGCGCTGGTTTAATCACCTCTTCACCTTCAAATTGAGATATCGTTTATTGCTCATCCAATTGACCAGTAAAATAAGATAGACATACTGCAGTGCAAAGCCTACGACAGCAACTGATTTCATTTCAATTAAGCAGTTACTGCTTAAAAGCTATTCAAGCTTACTGCATTTTGGCTGCACAGAACAGTACAGGGGCCTACTTGATTTGGTTATTTAGTTTCAGAATTGGGATATCGTTTATTGCTTATCTAAACAGTTTCCCAGTAAAACTCGATATTAGAGGATTGATTGTATAGTTGTGACCATGGAATAAATTAGATTCGGTTTTTAAACAGAAACGCGTGTTCCTCTTTCCGATTTGATGATTTATGCCTTCATTCCTCAGCGAGATACGCGGCTGGCGAATGGTATACAGCCGGCGGAACGAGAAATGGGCTGACTGACATATTAAAGAGGTATGGTAGGCCATCATCTGATCATGCAGCCGATAGCATACCATACGGACAAACGTATGAGTTGAGGAGAGATCGTCAGGCGATCGTATGTCTGTCTTCATGAGAACGTACGTCAATGTTAGGGCCTAGATGAGTGACGCAAATTGAGATTCAAACCAACAGAATAGGATTGAGCCATACTGGCGAATGTGTATACAGCCTCTCAAATGCTGGACTGAATCACAGTGAGTGAGTGAGTGAGAGAATGAGTGAGTGAGTGAGTGAGTGAGTGAGTGAGTGAGTGAGTGAGTGAGTGAGTGAGTGAGTGAGTGAGTGAGTGAGTGAGTGAGTGAGTGAGTGAGTGAGTGAGTGAGTGAGTGAGTGAGTGAGTGAGTGAGTGAGTGAGTGAGTGAGTGAGTGAGTGAGTGAGTGAGTGAGTGAGTGAGTGAGTGAGTGAGTGAGTGCGAGCTGGTGTGTATCGGTATACTGCCGTACAAAGCCAAAAACACGGTTCACATTCTACCTGGAAATCATGGAAAACATGAAAGATGAGTTTTTAATTTTTTTCCAGTCAGGGAATCTGAGAAAAATGCCTCAAATCAGGAAAAAGTCAGGAAATTTGATGAGCCCAAAATTATAGTTTAAACACATTCATTGTCGCGACCGCATCAAAATAGTTTGAAATAAGTCGAAATTGTTCTCCTGGAATTTTGAAAATCCATCAGGAAATTTTGTTCTCTTCAAATAATGGGAACCCTGGAAAAGTTGAAAAGGGAGTACATAGTAGTAAGTCAGCAAATACTCCATTTTGGCTTCTCACGCCTGTATAGACACAACAATCTATTCATCTACTAAAAAAAGTACACTTTTGTTTTGATAGCTATGTTGATTTATGCTAATTAGAAGTATATATCTATTTTCCAAGATCAATCGAAACAACGAAAGGCGGGGGGGGGGGGGGCACAGATACACGTGAACACAGAAATCCCGCTGTTAGAACGCTGGTTTAAACGTAATAGCGTATCATAGTTTTAACTTAATTAACTACTTATGTTAATTAGTATCAAATACATTTGTTTTAATATGGGGTCGAAAGCATGGGCATAGATAAAATATCATGGTCTAACATAATTAACTAATTATGTTAATTAGTATAAAAGAGTTGTTTAAATATGGTGTCAAAAGCACGGGCGTAGACAAAAAAAGTGAATCGGTTCAAATATACAGAAATAAAACATTATTTTTTAGAAAGCTGGCGGACATATTTCCCTAAATAAAACGAATTTCAATAGTGAACCTAAGATAACATTTTGACAAAAAGTTTAAATTTGTTTTGTAATAAAGTAGTAGTCCACTTTGTATCGATAACAGGCTGTGAGGTATACCCAGTAAGCACCGCGCAGGTTACAGACATAGTCCTGGTAAGCGCCATCTCGTGAATAACTACAAACTAAACAGACCTAATAGTAAAGTAGAGCTTTGAATTAAAACGTGCATGCCTTGCGTGATCATATGAGGCACTACCCATGCAAGAAACAGGCCATTTACCCAATGTAAGATAAATGCTGGCCCAACATAGTTGGCCCAACATTGGTTGAATGGCTCGTGTATAATATGTACTTGGTAAAAAACAGGCCATGCGCAATGACTATATATATATAAATATGATCAGTGGGGTATTTACTGCAAATGTGCGAAGTTTAGTGTTTTTAACATGATCATTCCTTGGCATGATCTAAAAAGAATCATCCGAAATGTGACAGTAATCATGGTAATCAACCACACTACAAAGCTAAAAGGCAGTATCTGCTTACCTGTAAAGTGAACCAATACAGCATGTTAGCTTTACGCGGCAGTATAGGAGGACATGTGCCGCGCCTTTATTTAATCATACATACATACCATAAATTTAAGTAAATACGCGCGGCAAAAAATAGACGTTTGTGTTTTTTTGTGAGCAGAAGTAGCCAACACTTTCCATTGGTAATGGTTGCGTTTTTCGCGGCACTTCCCTGTTGCTATATGTAGGTCCACATGTCAGATCCTGGTGGAGCATGGGGGTAGACCTGTCAACATAAACAACCCCAGATTAATAATTTACCCCTGTGATTGAAGAAAACCGGGGTCCGCGACAAAAAACCGCGCAATTCCGGCTAAGTTTACGATCATCAGAGGGGGACGTAGCGGGGATGGCGTGGTAACAAATTTGCCCTGGGGGTTGGCGGGGAATCTATCTGGCGTCCGTCGCCGGGGCAGGGCTGGAGGGGAGCCGGGGTGCCGGTGGAAGAGGGACGACCCCAGGGCGCCAACCACTCTGGCTGGACCACCTGACTTGTCGCCATAAACTGTCGCCGCCTCCCTGGCCCCGTGCCCGTCGCGGCACGCCGCCGTGTCGCCGTGGACACATTCTGCGGCAATTAGCCCACTGCCTGCTAGTTCTAATTGTCAACTCGATTAGTTTCCCCTGCAATTTATCGCCTGGCCCCTGTCCCCTGGCAGCTCGTGCCGCCGTGCCAGTTTTGTCGCGGATAATCTTGGGGGCCGCGGTCGTAAAACCACAAAATACATTGATTGTCGGCCGGACGAGCTTTCGTCTTTATTCGCCCGGCATCAAATGGACAGAGGCCAGGCGTGACACCGGGGTCAATGCTGAAATATTCATAATGCCGCCACCCCTGCAGATTCTCACCCCCCCCCCCCCCCGCGCCCGCCCATCTCAGGCATCAATTCCCATTACATGTAATTTGCAAGTACACAGAGTTATGTGTCCATCGGCTCGTTCTGCGGGGCGCGCCAAAAGTCAGGGGCGGGCAGACGACACCTAACAGAGAGGGGCCAACGCCGGCTCGACGGCGGACCGGCGGCGCAGACGACGGCCCGCCGTCAAGCCGCCGTCCATCCGACCCCTGGTGCCGGGAGACGACGTCCATCCATCTGCATGGGAATCAATCTGGCGGTATGTCTCTCAAGCTGACAGTGTGCGCCTAATCTCTTGTCCTACTGCAAGATTGTCCGAGCGATGACCACGGCCATAAAAAATACCACCCCCCCCCCCTGATACAGGGCACCCCCATTTTTATTATTATGCTCGTTGGCTATTTTCGGTGTCGCTTTTCTCTCGAGTTACGACGTTAGTGCAAATGAATGCGGTATGTCACATCTCGTTTATTTTTATATATCGCGGACCGCGCTGTCTGGATAATACAACGCTGCTCTGCAAAGCCAATAGGTTGTATCTACTTACTTGTGAAGTCAGCAGATACCGTCGTTTGGTTTTGCGGCAGAACTCTGCTCTGCAAGCCCAAAACATTTATTTGAGAAGTAAGTTGTTGCTGTCTTTTCGAGGCAGATTCTCTGTAAATTCATGGGCTGTGTTGTGTCACTCTTGAAACAATCACAAATTACATGCCTTGTGCTAAGCTCATAGTAACCCTTAAAACGCTGAAATATTTTGCATTAACCATGGAGACCAAAGGGATTTTTAAAT
>OZ024909.1:7132412-7158737 GCA_964017125.1 Flabesymbios commensalis | reverse complement strand
TATTTATATTAATTATTAATATTTATATTAGATATCCATCTCATCTTTGTCCTCCTCTCCAATTATCCAGTCCGTCGTCTTTGCCCTTCCCCCCCCTCCCCCCAGCCCCCGCCAAATCAAATTGCATATATCTCTTTTGAGAAAGACTGATATAATAATAGATGTCTTTAGCTTCAAAGTACAACTCTGGATAGTACCTGTTATCGACATATTGTAAGTCAAAATATGTTTAAAGTGTTTATGCTGGATGTAAGTTATAACTTTTTGAACCCTTAAAATTTAAGTTATAGGATTTAAATTTTCGGGCGCATAAACAAGCACCTTCAAAACCCTTCATAAACATAAACACTGACCCATATATGTTTCTTGAAGTCAAAGGAATTCATTAGCTTTTAATCAGATTTCAAAATCAATTGATTTTGATGGAATTACATCACATAGTTGTAGGCATATTTCACAAGAAAAACATATTTCGCATAGAATATGGGAACCATATTCCATCCAATTGTCGTTTCAGAACAAAAATGTCACTTTTCATTCTCTCATAGCAAAAACACAAATAATATGTCAAGTTAAAGGTGATTTATTTGTCTGTAATACAGAAAGTTTAGTATGCAAATTATATAATTACCATATGTATGCCTTATTTGCATAAGCGCGTAAATTATAACTTAGCAAATTATACCATTATCATCCACTTCTTAATTCCTGATATATAGGCTATTACACTTGTTTTGTCAGTGTACATAGCCCAGTGACTAAACCCTTTCAATCCTGAATTTACCATTGTCATCTTCAGTCACTACAAGCCGCGAATTGCTGTCGCAATTCTCGACTTGTAGTGACTGAAGATGGCTTGAACTGGGTGGAAATGCAAAAAAGATATTGTTATTATTTAACCCTTTAACCGCCGGTGCCGCATATATTCGGGTTTTCATTTTTTATTAGCACATTAAGTACCACATGTTAAAAATAAAATGTGACAGCAAACAGCAAGCTTTGAAAAGATTTGACTTCCATTTTGTCAAATTTGAATAATTTTCACTCACTTGAAGTTGAGGATCGCGTTAGCGAGACACAACTTCAAGTGAGTGAAAATTTAAATTGAATAATTTGGCGGTTAAAGGGTTAACTGTTCTATAAAAATGTTCGTTCTAAAACCCATGGGTCTTAAGGAAATCGAGTAATTCTTCAGAGATGCAAAATGCTGCTCGTGAAGGTCAAAGGGTTAACAGAATGATCGTCACGTGATAAACGCAGGCTAATTTGACCCTTCACCCGCTAAGTTATCTTATTTTAATTTTCACCGATATGATTTTGGTCTCGCCACCGCGACCCACAACTTTAAGTGGGTGACAATCACTCATATTTGTTTATTTTGAAACCAAACATTTACAATTCCTACTGACTGAACTTTAATTTATGTCACAAAAAATGAAGATTTAATGCATCGTGAGGGTTTAAAGGGTTAATAAAAAGAAGTATAGCGAACGATCCTGGTCGAGCTTAGCGCTTCACGGGTTATTTGCTGCATTACTCCTATTATTTGAATCTGTCATTTCTGACGATATTGCCAGCTTCATGTCAATGTAAAAAAACACGTACATAAAAAAGTAAATACTTTACTTTACAAAATGTGCGTTATTTGAGATCTTATTATTAACCTGGTGGCGTTTCACAGAAGAGTGTCTTGAAATAAGGTTATGGATGATGTGACGTCTTAATAATGATTTGATGAGGTTTTTTGTTTATTGAGGTTTCAGGCAATAGAAAAATGCAGTGTACATAGTGACGATTTATTTTTTTATGTTTAAATACATGTATGCAAATTAGCAGCTATTACCGAATATCCTTGTTCTATCTATATCTCAGAAAATAATCAAGTTAGAGTTCAACTTTTAGTATCGAAACATAGATTTTTGTGTAAAACAGATTAATGATTCATCATAAAAAGTGAAAATTAGGAGAAATTGTTGAAAATGTATTAGGCCCATATAACTTGAATATAGGCATTAGCATAGAAATAGGTTTAGGGGTGATGGCGTGGTAACAAAATATTGTCTTGTTGGTGTTTATATAGGACTGAAAAGTGCAGTGTTTTATGTTTACATATTCAAATTAGCCGCCATTACCCAAAATACAGTTTCGCGCAGTATCTCCGAAAGTCTTTAACATCAAATCTCAAATAAAATGTCGACATCAGAGTTTTCATGGTCATGGAAATGTCACAATTTCGCCACCAGGCTATATTAAACTCGACAAAATACAGTTAATTTATATTTCTGCGCAAACGCCATTAAGAAAACAATATTGCTTCAAATTTTCTAGCACTGGCCATTTTATTGAAGGTGAACAGGCATATACATGCTGAATAATAAAGGCGAACAGGCCTATGAATGCTCAAATAATGAGGGTGGACAGGCCTAAAAATGCTCGAATAATGAAGGTGAACATGCCTACAAATGCTCGAATAATGAAGGTGAACAGGCGTACAAATGGTCGAATAATGAAGGCGAACAGGCCTACAAATGCTCGAATAATGAAGGTGAACAGGCCTAAAAATGCTCGAATAATGAAGGTGAACAGGCCTAAAAATGGTGGAATGATGAAGGCGAACAGGCCTAAAAAAGGTGGAATAATGAAGGAGAACAGGCTTACAAAATGATCGAATAATGAAGGCGAACAGGCCTACAAATAGTAAAAAAATGAAGGTGAACAGGCCTACAAATAGTAAAAAAAATGAAGGTGAACAGGCCTACAAATACTCGAATAATGAAGGTGAACAGGCCTACAAATGCTCGAATAATGAAGGTGAACGGACCTAAAAATGGTGGAATAATGAAGGCGAACAGGCATATACATGCTGAATAATGAAGGTAAACAGGCCTCAAAATGGTCGAATAATGAAGGCGAACAGGCCTACAAATGTTCCAATAATGAAGCTGAAAAGGCCTACAGATGCTCGAATAATGAAGGTGAAAAGGCCTTGTCACTATGATTTATATCATTACAAATTCATTAGGCTAATATGCAATGATATTATAATTCTCAATTTGAGCTTTTTTACTAAACTATTTTATCAATTTCAGCGACCTTTTAATTTCAATGAGGCATAATTGCAACCGTATACGGGTCTAGCAGTACAAGGGTTAAATCTTCACCAGCTATGTTTGAGTCCACTCTATATCATTGCTTTGTGAAAATTGTTCACATGATTGTGGGCGAATAGGAACACAAAGAGCGGTATACAAACGCCATAATGTAGTACGCAATGGTCCTGACAGTGTACTTGAAACTTCGGTGCGATTTATCGTGGTAATTAGCAAATACAACAGGGTCGCCACCACAATCAAGCATACGTACCTGGTACGGAGGACACCGTGATGACGTCAGTGGTTCCTCCAGAGTATAGTCTCTGTCAGGCAGAGACTACAAACCTCCAGATATTAAGGATCGTAATCCGGATAACCCCCAAAATTATATAAATTGATTGGTCCATTGGCCCGAGAAACAACCTCTGGTAAAAGTTTTATGTAAATCCGTGCAAACCGGAATCGAATTGTAATCCGGATCCGATATCCGAATTACGACAAAAAATCCGTTCATTACTTTTTAATTAATCTGTGGGGTGGACAAGCAGACAGACAGACTGCTATAAATCTTAGTCGTCCTTAACGCTTAAAGGGTCGAGGAGTTGAGACGTTGCCCGTCATGAAAAAATACAAGTTGATATGACTTCTGGCGATAAAAAACTAGTGCAGCGAGAATGGAATAACGAGTTTGACGGACGAGTGCACTTACAAGCAATTTACTTTATCTGACAAGAAAAGGGAATAAAACAATCGGCAATCGATATCATGAGGGATAAAATCGGACCGGGATCATCCCTCGCTGATGACAATCTTGTTGTCACGACATAAGCCGTAACGCAACTACTTTTATGACCACTTGTCCAATGAGCACTGCATTGTCTGGTATTGTCTGGCTCTGGTCTGGCTGTATATATCCATACGGCATCGGTGGGAAGGCGAGATGAACTCATCTCGGCACAAGTCACCACATCAAGCCCGAGAGTTAGGCGTGGGCTTGATGTGGTGATGAGTGCTGAGATGAGCCCATCGCGCCGTACCCAACGATGCAGTAGGCCTATGTATTTTCACGTACTAATATCTATCTTAAACGGAAAAATCACACTGAGCAGTCAAGCGTATATGAGAGAGTGCGAGATGGGCTGATCTCACCATAAGTTTCATAGTGAAAGCCAGTGCGAGAAAACACTGTCCCCGTTATACTGAGAACCATGCCCTGGCGAACCGTGTTGTTTGAATGAAATAAGCCAGCAATTAATAATGATGGTTTTAATTTCAGTCAATAAAATGTTTTAAATTTTGCTGTTGAAGAAGACTTCATATTTATCTAGTTTCACCCAGGGTACAATTCGCATACACTACTTAGTGCTGCTCATTCAATCAATAAAACGTTTTACATTTGCTGTTGAGGAAGACTACACAATTATCTAGTTTCACTAAGTGCATATTTTCATTAGTGGTGCTACGAGTCCACCACAAAGAAAAGAGTTGGTGCCGATTATATCTGCATCTGACATACTTTGAAGAGATTCTCACGTGCCGATTATTAACAAAGATCAAATTTCAAATGTAGACGTCAATGTTTTTTAAAATAAAAAAAACATAGGTATTGAAATGAAGCAGAAAGAGCTAACTAAGCCATTCATGATGTTTTCAAATTGAAAAAAAATCTTTGGTCTCCATGATTTATGGAAAAATATTTCAGCGCTGTAAAGGTGAATAAGATAAGGATGATGTACAGGCGACGATATAAGAGGGTGGGAATAAAGGATGTGTATGATCAACAAACTACTGGACATGTCAGTGTGCACTTCATAATGTTAGCTCAATTCTAGACCAACGTTGTAGATGTTTGCCCAGGATTTATCCAGCATAGACCAGCAAACACGGGCCATTCATCGAATTCTGTTTCAATGTTGGTCCACCTTCTTCGACACTGGCCCAATATTGGAACAGTATTGGATGAATGCGCCGTGTTTGCTGGGGGCACGATTGCCCTGGTCATCGGCAGATAAAGGTGTCGGGCATGACGAAATGCATAAACCAAAGATGGCTGTCTGGATCGTGTGACGAGAGTGGCGGACGATACGGGTGGTCAATAGATGTCCGAGCATTGACGGACGTCTGTCTGTCTAGGTCAGTCTCGGTCAGTTTGCACCAGAAAACGGTTTGACCGTAGGCCGCGCGTTACCGCCCACCAACCAGGGGAATTCTCATGGTGGTTATTTTTGAAGTCTTCGAATATGGATCTCTGGTTGGCTTCATCTGATGTGTTGGGGCTAAATATGCAAAAATATGTTCTTTACTAGAAAAGTAAACAGCTACTGCCGTAGAACGAGATCACCAAGTTCACGTCATCTGTCTGTAAAACGACCAGCCACGCCAGGTCACATATTGGTGGAGCCACCCCTAGTCACGAGTTGGTAGAGCTGCCCCTGCTCCCACGTTGGTAGAGATTTTCCTAGTAACGTGTTGGTAGAGCTTCCCCTGGTCACGCGTTGGTAGAGCCACCCCTGGTCACGTGTTGGTAGAGCTTCCACTGGTCACGTGTTGGTCACGTGTTGGTAGAGCTTCTCCTGGTCACGTGTTGGTAGAGCTTCCCCTGGTCACGTGTCGGCAGAGCTTCATCTGGTCACGTGATGGTAGAGCTTCCCCTGGTCACGTGTTGGTAGAGCTTCCCCTGGTCACGTGTTGGTAGAGTTTCCAGTGGTCACGTGTTGGTATAGCTTCACCTAGTCACGTGTTGGTAGACCTTCTCCTGGTCACGTGTTGGTAGAGCTTTCCTTGGTCACGTGTTGGTAGAGCTTCCTCTGGTCGCGTGTTGGTAGAGCTTCCTCTGGTCACGTGTTGGTAGAGCTTCCCTTGGTCACGTGCTGGTAGAGCTTGCCCTAGTCACGCGTTGGTGGAGCTTCCCCTGGTCACGTGTTGGTGGAGCTTTATCTGGTCGCGTGTTGATAGAGCTTCCCCTGGTCACGTGTTGGTACAGCCTCCCCTGGTCACGTGTTGGTAGAGCTTCCCCTAGTCACGTGTTGGTCACGTGTTGGTAGAGCTTCTCCTGGTGACGTGTTGGTAGAGCTTCCCCTGATCACGTGATGGTTGAGCTTCCTATGGTCACGTGCTGGTCACGTGTTGGTAGAGCTTCTCCTTGTCACGTGTTGGTAGAACTTCCGCTGATCACGTGATGGTTGAGCTTCCTCTGGTCACGAGTTGGTAGACCTTCCCTTGGTCACGTGTCAGTAGAGCTTCTCCTAGTCACGTGTTGGTAGAATTTCTGCTGGTCACGTCTTGGTAGATATTCCCCTGGTCACGTGTTGGTAGAGCTTCCCCTGGTCACGTGCTGGTCACTTGTTGATAGAGCTTCTCCTGGTCACGTGTTGGTAGAGTTCCCCTGGACAGGTGTTGATAGAACTTCCCCTGGTCACGTGATGGTAGAGCTTCTCCTGGTCACGTGTTGGTAGAGGATCCTCTGGTCATGTGCTGGTCACTTGTTGATAGATCTTCCCCTGGTCACGTGTTGGTCACCTGTTGGTAGAGCTTGTCCTGGTCACGTGTTGGTAGAGTTCCCCTGGACAGGTGTTGAGAGAACTTCCCCTGGTCAGGTGTTGGTAGAGCTTTTTTTGGTCACGTGTTGGTCACCTGTTGATAGAGCTTATCCTTGTCATGTGTCGGTAGAGCTTCCCCTGGTCATGTGTCAGTGGAGCTTCGAATGTGGTCACGTGTTGGTAGAGCTTCCCCTGGTCACGTGCTGGTAGAGCTTCCTCTGGTCACGTGTTGGTCACGTGTTGATAGAGATTCTCCTGGTCACGTGATGGTAGTGCTTCCCCTGGTCACGTGATGGTAGAGCTTCCCCTGGTCAGGTGCTGGTGGAGCTTCCTCTGGTCACGTGATGGTAGAGCTTCCCCTGATCACGTGTTGGTAGAGCTCCCCCTGGTCACGTGTTGGTAGAGCTTCTTCTGGTCAAGTGTTGGTAGAGCTTCCTCTGATCACGTGTTGGTAGACCTTCCCCTGGTCACGTATTGGTAGAGTTTCTTCTGGTCACGTGTTGGCAGAGATTCCTCTGGTCACGTGTAAGCAGAGCAGCTGCTTCCCCTGGTCACGTGTTGGGCACGTGTTGATAGAGTTTCCCCTGGTCAGGTGTTGGTAGAGCTTTCCCTGGTCACATGCTGGTAGAGCTTCCCCTGGTCACATGTTGGTAGAGTTTTCCCTCGTCACGTGTTGGTAGAGCTTCTTCTGGTCACGTGTTGGTAGAGCTTTCCCTCGTCACGTGTTGGTAGAGCTTCTTCTGGTCACGTGTTGGTAGAGCTTCCTCTGATCACGTGCTAGTAGAGCAGCTGCTTCCTCTGGTCACGTGTTGGTGGAGCTTCTTCCGGTCACGTGTTGGTAGAGCTTCCTCTGGTCACGTGTTGGTAGAGCTCCCCCTGGTCACGTATTGGTAGAGCTTCTTCTGGTCACGTGTTGGTAGAGCTTCCTTTGGTCACGTGTTAGCAGAGCAGCTGCTTCCCCTGGTCACGTGTTGGTCACGTGTTTGTAGAGTCACCCCTGTTCACGTGTTGGTCAAGTGTTTGTAAACCTTCCCCTGGTCACGTGTTGGTAGAGCCACCCCTGGTCACGTGTTGGTAGAGCTTCCTCTGCTCACGTGTTAGTAGAGCTTCTCCAGGTCACGTGATGGTTGAGCTTCCTCTGGTCACGTGTTGGTCACGTGTTCGTAGAGCTTCTCTTGATCACGTGTTGGTAGAGCTTCCTCTGGTCACGTGTTGGTAGAGCTTCCCCTGGTGACGTGTTGGTAGAGCTTCCCCTGGTCACGTGTTGGTAGAGCTTCCTCTGGTCACGTAATGGTAGAGCTTCCTCTGATCACGTGCTGGTTGAGCTTCCCCTAGTCACGTGCTGGTCACGTTTTGATAGAGATTCTCCTGGTCACGTGATGCTAGAGCTTCCCCTGGTCACGTGATGGTAGAGCTTCTCCTGGTCAGGTGTTGGTAGAGCTTCCTCTGGTCACGTGATGGTAGAGCTTCCCCTGATCACGTGTTGGTAGAGCTCCCCCTGGTCACGTGCTGGTAGAGCTTCTTCTGGTCGCGTGTTGGTAGAGCTTCCTCTTATCACGTGCTGGTAAAGCTTCCCCTGGTCACGTATTGGTTGAGCTTCTTCTTTTCACGTGTTGGTAGAGCTTCCTTTGCTCACATGTTAGCAGAGCAGCTGCTTCCCATGGTCACGTGTGTGGGCACGTGTTGATAGAGCTTCCCCTGGTGAGGCGTTGGTAGAGCTTCCCCTGGTCACATGCTGGTAGAGCTTCCCCTGGTCACGTGTTGGTAGAGCTTCCCCTCGTCACGTGTTGGTAGAGCTTCTTCTGGTCACGTGGTGGTAGAGCTTCCTCTGGTCACGTGCTAGTAGAGCAGCTGCTTCCCATGGTCACGTGTTGGTAGAGCTTCTTCTGGTCAAGTGTTGGTAGAGCTTCCTCTGGTCACGTGTTGGTAGAGCTTTCCCTGTCACGTATTGGTAGAGCTTCTTCTGGTCACGTGTTGTTAGAGCTTCCTTTGGTCACGTGTTAGCAGAGCAGCTGCTTCCCCTGGTCACGTGTTGTTCACGTGTTTGTAGAGCCACCCCTGTTCACGTGTTGGTCAAGTGTTTGTAGACCTTCCCCTGGTCACGTGTTGGTAGAGCCACCCCTGGTCACGTGTTGGTAGAGCTTCCTCTGCTCACGTGTTAGTAGAGCTTCTCCAGGTCACGTGATGGTTGAGCTTCCTCTGGTCAGGTGTTGGTCAGTGTTCGTAGAGCTTTTCCTGGTCACGTGTTGGTAGAGCTTCCTCTGGTCACGTGTTGGTAGAGCATCCCTGGTCAGGTGTTGGTAGAGCTTCCTCTGGTCACGTGTTGGTAGAGCTTCCCCAGGTCACGTGGTGGCTGAGCTTCATATGGTCACGTGCTGGTCACGTGTTGGTAGAGTTTCTCCTTGTCACGTGTTGGTAGAACTTCCCCTGGTCAAGTGTTGGTAGAGCTTCCTCTGGTCACGTGTTAGTAGAGATTCACCTGGTCACGTGTTGGTCACGTGTTGGTAGAGCTTCCGTTGGTCACGTGTTGATAGAGCTTCCTCTGGTCACGTGATGGTAGAGCTTCCCCTGGTCAGGTGTTGGTAGAGCTTCCCCTGGTCACGTGTTGGTCACGTTTTGATAGAGATTCTCCTGGTCAAGTGATGCTAAAGCTTCCCCTGGTCACGTGATGGTAGAGCTTCCCCTGGTCAGGTGTTGGTAGAGCCACCCCTGGTCACGTGTTGGCAGAGCGTCCTCTGCTCACGTGTTAGTAGAGCTTCTCCAGGTCACGTGATGGTTGAGCTTCCTCTGGTCACGTGTTGGTCAGTGTTCGTAGAGCTTGTCCTGGTCACGTGTTGGTAGAGCTTCCCCTGATCACGTGTTGGTTGAGCTTCCCCTAGTCACGTGTTGGTCACGTTTTGATAGAGATTCTCCTGGTCAGGTGATGCTAGAGCTTCCCCTGGTCACGTGATGGTAGAGCTTCCCCTGGTCACGTGTTGGTCACGTGTTTGTAGAGCTTCTTCTGGCCACGTGTTGGTAGAGCTTCACCTGGTCACGTGTTGGTAGAGCTTCCCCTGGTCACGTGTTGGTCACGTGTTTGTAGAGCTTCTTCTGGCCACGTATTGGTAGAGATTCCCCTGATCACGTGTTGGTAGAGCTCGTCACGTGTTCGTCAAGTGTTGATAGAGCTTCTCCTTGTGACGTGTCGGTAGAGCTTCCCCTGGTCACGTGATGGTTGAGCTTCCTCTGGTCACGTGTTTGTAGACCCTCCCTTGGTCACGTGTCAGTAGAGCTTCTCCTAGTCACGTGTTGGTAGAATTTCTGCTGGACAATTCTTGGTAAAGCTTCCCCTGTTCACGTCTTGGTAGAGCTTCTCCTGGTCACGTGTTGATAGAGCTTCCCCTGGTCACGTGTTGGTAGAGCTTCCTCTGGTCACGTGATGGTAGAGCTTCCCCTGAAAAAACAGGGGTATACCATAATTCCTCACTTTTGCAGTTAGAAAAAAATATTTAGGTGTCTCCACTTATGTTTGAGGACACAAAGAGTTCATCCAGATGATCAGAAATGATATCAGTAGGCCTAAAAAAACGAAAATATGAGGTAACTATCTCGTTGTTGAGCCTAAAATGTATTTTTTGTCTAAACCCATGGAGTCTAGCACTTATTTAGATCACCAAAATTTTATTATAGTGAATTTATCAACATAAATCCCACATAGTTGAATGTTATGTAACACCATATAACGTCATTTTTCCAAAAAAAACAGGAGTATACCCCAATTCCTCACTTTTGCAGTTAAAAAAAATACTTTGGTGCCTCTACACATGTCTTAAGGCACAAAAAGCTCATCAACAGGATCAGAAATGATATCGTTCCTTCTCTTATCTCCACATATCCAAGATGGCGACCATTATGTCAAGCGTCCCCCCCCCCCCTCAGAAAATCACCTACATGCCATAATCATCATGTTGTTGAAACTTTTTTTTCAGAGCCATGGAATCTAGAATATATTTCCATCACCAATTTTTTTTAATAGAATGTGCTTATCAACACAAAATCCAACATGGCTGCCATATTGGTAAGCTCTTTTAGCGCAGGTGCCACGATTAAGCGATGTCCAACTGCTTTTTCATGTGGGAATATAGATATAGATTTAACAAATTTACAGAAATCATTGCTTAAAAATACTAACATGTCTCATTTTTAAATATAAGGGTATTTTTCATTCATTTGAAGCTTGAGATAGCGTAAGAAATTCCAGTTTTAAACCCAGTGACTAATTCAAATGTAGGTATTTTATATAGTAGGCCTATATAAAATGTTTTTCGATTTTGGTTAAGTATTAGTTGTGATTATTCCAGGATATCAATATTAGCTAATTTTGTGTGAATTTACATGATAACAGGGCTAAGTACAATATTACACCAGCTTGAACACGTGGCCTACGAGACTGTTGGTTATTTACATGTACTACTAAATAAGAATTTTTTTAAATCACATCATTTTGCTGACAGAGTTTGGCCATCTATAGGCCTATGTAATTTGGTCAATTTCCCGAAAATGGTAATAAATACTTTGGAATATAGATTAGAATATTCAGATATTTTATTTGAATATTAGTGTATTACGTAATAAATATATTACATTGTATGATATTGCAATGTGATATTACATTAAAATGTCAGAATATGACATCAAATTAGAGGATGTGACAGTTTAACGGCAGGATATGATAGTTTCATGTCAGGATATATGAATATGATATCAGGATATGACACTTTAATATCATGATATGTAATATAATGTCCAAACATTGGTGTTTAATATAGCAAAATCACGTTATGGTGGCTCAATACAGCTTTATAAAGGCAGTATATTGAGGCTAGACATCAAGTTGCTATATTAAAATGAAAAGATATGGCATCATATTATCACGAAATGCATTACAATTTCGTGATATATCATTTTAACATCACTATGACATTTCAATGTCAGGATATGATATTTGAATATTAGGAAATGGTACTTGAATATTAGGATAGGCCTTTATACATTGATGAAATGACACATTGAGGTCACAATATAGCATTGTAATGTGATGATGTGTCGGATTATGACATTAAAATAGAAAAAAACACAAAAAAACCGGCTCATAGTCAGGATCTGGCATATTTCTGCCAGGATATTGGATTGTAATTTATCAGAATATCACACTTTAACGTCATGAAATGGTATTATAATGTCCAAATGTTGTCCTTTTATATCACACAATAAGATTCGAATGTCAAGATATTCCATTTTTTATGATAGGATATGACATTATCAAATCAAGATTGGCGGGCTTGGCGGCATTCTAATGTGACATTATAATGACTGAATATGACACTACAATATTTTAATGTGACCATAGAATGTCAGGATATGTCACTTTAAAGTCTGGATATGGCATTTTAATGTCAGGATATTATAT
The DNA here is from genome assembly GCA_964017125.1 of Flabesymbios commensalis. Classification (NCBI taxonomy): domain Eukaryota; kingdom Metazoa; phylum Annelida; class Polychaeta; order Terebellida; family Flabelligeridae; genus Flabesymbios; species Flabesymbios commensalis. The sequence continues at coordinate 7,146,657 of OZ024909.1, read as the reverse complement.
TGTCATGTCAAGGTATAACATTTCAATAACATTATATTGAGAGACGCACGTTACCATATGGTAATACAGAATCGACATAGAACATTCTAATATCAAAATGGCACATGTCAGTTCAACATATATCTCGCAATATAATTCAGTGAGTAAAGGCCTCTACATTGCTCAAATACCGGTACTCCAAAACTGCCAACAACAAAAGCACTCCGGAAGATTCAATAAAATGGAAAGTAAGATAGGGTTAAGACACATGCTCTTTGAACAGCATGTGGCCTTGCCCTCTCTTACTTTCATTTCCTCTTACACTAAAATGTCATATTGTGATGTTAATATGCTATATCATGATATTATAATAATATCGTGACAATACACTAAAAGAACCTGTCACTTTAATATCATACCGTGATGCTTAACCACCAAATCCTGCATTTATAAAGCTGTATCCAGACATCATAACGTCATTTTACTATAATAAAGAGCAATATTTGGACATTACAAAACCATATCATGATGGTAATGTTCCTTGTCCTCATATTATCGTGACATAAAAAGATCATATCCTGACGATAAACTGTGACATCAATTAATTTAGGGTCATATTCCGATATTCTGATGTAAAATCATCTCATTACAACACCATACAATGCCATAACTTCACTACGAAATATATATTTATATCCTAATATTCAAAATGTAATATCTTGATATTTAAAAGATATATTTCATGATATTAAACATATTGACATACGCAGATCATGGACAAAAGTAAGTATTTAAAAGAGCATTGTTACAGGATGATTATCAAAGATGTCATGTACATGTAACGTTTGAGGCGCAAGTCCTTATGTTGTAATTGATTTTTGCTAGAAAGCCTCCCTTCAACGTCACCTACTACCCCAGCCAACACGGGACAATAATCCAATTCTGTTTAATTTTTGGGCCAGCGTCGAAGACGGTCAGCCAATATTAAAACAGCATTAGATGAATGCCTCGTGTTTAAACTCCATTATGATACAGAGCATATTTCGCTGTACATGGGGTGTTGAATCTACAGTCTGGGAACGGATTTTATCTCATGGTCGTTTGTCACCAACGCAAACTGAAAGAGCAGTCGCTACAGAAAGAGTTCTAAAAAGAGTGAGTTGCAGGTGCAGAGTGGCTTGTTCAAAGGGGGGGGGGGATCTCACAAATCTAGACTATATTGTACAGCGATGTGCTCTTTTTGCATTGGCCAAACATGTAGAAACTGTGACAGCTCGGATGATTGAAACGCAATAATTTCATTATTTACCGGAGATTAATTTGTTAACATGACAAATCTCAATCTATTTTTCTAGTGGGAAAGCAGTTCGAAAACATTCCAAAGCGTCACCCACCATAGTAGAATTAACTACCATGTGGGATTGATGTCGATAAACTCAATATAATAAAATATGGTCATCTAAATAAGTTCAAGACTCCATGGGTTCGGCTAAAAAAATACATTTTAGTTTCAACAACGAGAAAGTTATCGCATATTTTCGGGCTTTTTAAGAAATCGCCTAACAAAATATTATGGCGGCCATTTTGAATTTGTGGTATTAAGAAAAGTACTGATATTATTTCTGATCATCTGGATAACCTCCTTGTACTTTAAAACATAGGTAGAGAATCCAAAATCATTGTTTTAACTACAAAAGTGAGGAATTGGGGTATACCCTTTTTTTTTTTTTTTTAAATGGCGTTAACTGGTGTTATTTTAAATTAACTACTATGTGGGATTTATGTTGATAAATTCAATATAATAAAATAATGGTGATCTAAATAAGTGATAGATTCCATGGGTTTGGCCAAAAAATACATTTTAGGTTCAACAACGAGATAGATATCTATATTTTCGTGTTTTTTTTAAGAGATCGCTTAACATAATCAGAACAATATGGCGGCCATCTTGAATTTTTGGTATTGAGAAAAGTGCTTATATCATTTCTGATCATCTGGATCAACTCTTTGTGCCTTAAAACATAAGTAGAGACACCAAAATATTTTTTTCTAACTACAAAGGTGAGGAATTAGGGTATACCCCTGTTTTTCGAAAATGGCGTTACCTGGTGGCGGCCATCTTGAATTAAAAAAAATGCACAAGGGGGATTTTTGGGGCCTCTTTGGAATTTGTCTGGGGAGATGTCCAGGTATCATGCCTGAAAAAATCAGCTTTCTGCAATTTTATTCCAGGTTCCTGTGTTTTTTTCACTAATGCTCTTGCACTATGGTATAGCTTCCCCTGGTCACGTGTTGGTCACGTCTTGATAGAGCTTCTCCTGGTCACGTGTTGGTTGAGTTCCCCTGATCAGGTGTTGGTAGAGCTTCCCCTGGTCACGTGTTGGTAGAGCTCCCCCTGGTCGTCTGTTGGTAGAGCTTATTCTGGGCACGTGTTGGTAGAGCTTCACCTGGTCACGTGTTGGTAGAGCTTCCCCTGGTCACGTGTTGGGCACGTGTTTGTAGATCTTCTTCTGGCCACGTATTGGTAGAGGTTCCTCTGATCACGTGTTGGTAGAGCTTCCTCTGGTCAAGTTTTGGTATAGCTTCACCTAGTCCCCTGGTCACGTGTTGGTAGAGCTTCTCATGGTCACGTGCTGGTAGAGCCACACCTGGTCACGTGATGGTCGATCTTCCTCTTGTCACGTGTTGGTAGAGCTTTTCCAGGTCACGTGATGGTTGAGCTTCCTGGTCACGTGTTGGTCACCTGTTCGTAGAGCTTCTCCTGGTCACGTGTTGGTAGAGCTTCCCCAGGTCACGTGATGGTTGGGCTTCATATGGTCACGTGCTGGTCACGTGTTGGTGGAGCTTCTCCTTGTCACGTGTTGGTAGAACTTCCCCTGGTCAAGTGTTGGTGGAGCTTCCTCTGGTCACGTGTTAGTAGAGATTCACCTGGTCACGTGTTGGTCACGTGTTGGTAGAGCTTCTCCTGGTGATGTGTTGGTAGAACTTCCTCTGGTCACGTGTTGGTCACTTGTTGATAGAGCTTCTCCTGGTCACGTGTTGGTAAAGTTCTCCTGGACACGTGTTGGTAGAGCTTCCCCTGGTCACGTGTTGGTAGAGCTTCCCCTGGTCACGTGCTGGTAGAGCTTCCCCTGGTCGCGTGTTTGTAGAGCTTCCGCTGGTCACGTGATGGTAGAGCTTCCCTTGGTCAGGTGTTGGTAGAGCTTCCCCTGGTCACGTGTTGGTCACGTGTTAATAGAGATTCTCCTGGTCACGTGATGGTAGAGCTTCCCCTGGTCACGTGATGGTAGAGCTTCCCCTGGTCAGGTGTTGGTATAGCTTCCTCTGGTCACGTGTTGGTAGAGCTTCCCCTGGTCACGTGTTGCTGGAGCTTCCCCTGGTCACGTGTTGGTAGAGCTTCCCCTGGTCACGTGATGGTAGAGCTTCCCCTGGTCAGGTGTTGGTAGAGCTTCCCCTGGTCACGTGTTGATAGAGCTTCCCCTGGTCACGTGTTGGTAGAGCTTCCTCTGGTCACGTGATGGTAGAGCTTCCCCTGATCATATGGTGGAGCTTCTTCTGGTCACGTGTTGGTAGAGTTCCCCTGGACAGGTGTTGATAGAACGTCCCCTGGTCACGTGTTGGTAGAGTTTCCCCTGGTCACGTGTTCGTAGAGCTTCTCCTGGTCACGTGTTGGTAGAGCTTTCTCTGGTCAGGTGTTGGTAGAGCTTCCTTTGCTCACGTGTTAGTAGAGCTTCCCCAGGTCACGTGATGGTTGGGCTTCATATGGTCACGTGCTGGTCACGTGTTGGTAGAGCTTCTCCTTGTCACGTGTTGGTAGAACTTCCCCTGGTCAAGTGTTGGTGGAGCTTCCTCTGGTCACGTGTTAGTAGAGATTCACCTGGTCACGTGTTGGTCACGTGTTGGTAGAGCTTCTCCTGGTGATGTGTTGGTAGAGCTTCCTCTGGTCACGTGTTGGTCACTTGTTGATAGAGCTTCTCCTGGTCACGTTTTGGTAGAGTTCCCCTGGACAGGTGTTGATAGAACTTCCCCTGGTCACGTGTTGGTAGAGCTTCCCCTGGTCACGTGTTGGTAGAGCTTCTTCTGGTCACGTGCTGGTAGAGCTTCCCCTGGTCGCGTGTTTGTAGAGCTTCCTCTGGTCACGTGATGGTAGAGCTTCCCTTGGTCAGGTGTTGGTAGAGCTTCCCCTGGTCACGTGTTGGTCACGTGTTAATAGAGATTCTCCTGGTCACGTGATGGTAGAGTTTCCCCTGGTCACGTGATGGTAGAGCTTCCCCTGGTCAGGTGTTGGTATAGCTTCCTCTGGTCACGTGTTGGTAGAGCTTCCCCTGGTCACGTGTTGGTAGAGCTTCCCCTGGTCACGTGTTGGTAGAGCTTCCCCTGGTCACGTGATGGTAGAGCTTCCCCTGGTCAGGTGTTGGTAGAGCTTCCCCTGGTCACGTGTTGATAGAGCTTCCCCTGGTCACGTGTTGGTATAGCTTCCTCTGGTCACGTGTTGGTAGAGCTTCCCCTGGTCACGTGTTGCTGGAGCTTCCCCTGGTCACGTGTTGGTAGAGCTTCCCCTGGTCACGTGATGGTAGAGCTTCCCCTGGTCAGGTGTTGGTAGAGCTTCCCCTGGTCACGTGTTGATAGAGCTTCCCCTGGTCACGTGTTGGTAGAGCTTCCTCTGGTCACGTGATGGTAGAGCTTCCCCTGATCATATGGTGGAGCTTCTTCTGGTCACGTGTTGGTAGAGTTCCCCTGGACAGGTGTTGATAGAACGTCCCCTGGTCACGTGTTGGTAGAGTTTCCCCTGGTCACGTGTTCGTAGAGCTTCTCCTGGTCACGTGTTGGTAGAGCTTTCTCGGGTCAGGTGTTGGTAGAGCTTCCTTTGCTCACGTGTTAGTAGAGCTTCCCCAGGTCACGTGATGGTTGGGCTTCATATGGTCACGTGCTGGTCACGTGTTGGTAGAGCTTCTCCTTGTCACGTGTTGGTAGAACTTCCCCTGGTCAAGTGTTGGTGGAGCTTCCTCTGGTCACGTGTTAGTAGAGATTCACCTGGTCACGTGTTGGTCACGTGTTGGTAGAGCTTCTCCTGGTGATGTGTTGGTAGAGCTTCCTCTGGTCACGTGTTGGTCACTTGTTGATAGAGCTTCTCCTGGTCACGTGTTGGTAGAGTTCCCCTGGACAGGTGTTGATAGAACTTCCCCTGGTCACGTGTTGGTAGAGCTTCCCCTGGTCACGTGTTGGTAGAGCTTCTTCTGGTCACGTGCTGGTAGAGCTTCCCCTGGTCGCGTGTTTGTAGAGCTTCCTCTGGTCACGTGATGGTAGAGCTTCCCTTGGTCAGGTGTTGGTAGAGCTTCCCCTGGTCACGTGTTGGTCACGTGTTAATAGAGATTCTCCTGGTCACGTGATGGTAGAGTTTCCCCTGGTCACGTGATGGTAGAGCTTCCCCTGGTCAGGTGTTGGTATAGCTTCCTCTGGTCACGTGTTGGTAGAGCTTCCCCTGGTCACGTGTTGGTAGAGCTTCCCCTGGTCACGTGTTGGTAGAGCTTCCCCTGGTCACGTGATGGTAGAGCTTCCCCTGGTCAGGTGTTGGTAGAGCTTCCCCTGGTCACGTGTTGATAGAGCTTCCCCTGGTCACGTGTTGATAGAGCTTCCTCTGGTCACGTGATGGTAGGGCTTCCCCTGATCACGTGTTGGTAGAGCCCCCCCTGGTCACGTGTTGGTAGAGCTTCTTCTGGTCACGTGTTGGTAGAGCTTCCCCTGGTCACGTGTTGGTCACGTGTTTGTAGAGCTTCTTCTGGCCACGTTTTGGTAGAGGTTCCTCTGGTCACGTGTTGGTAGCGCTTCTTCTGGTCACGTGTTGGTAGAGCTTCCCCTGGCCACGTGTTGGTAGGGCTTCCCCTGGTCACGTGTTGGTCAAGTGTTGGTAGAGCTTCTCCTTGTGACGTGTCGGTAGAGCTTCACCTTGTCACGTGTTGGTAGAGCTTCCTTTTGTCACGTGATGGTAGAGCTTCCCCTGGTCAGGTGTTGGTAGAACTTCCCCTGGTCACGTGTTGGTAGAGCTTCTTCTTGTCAGGTGTTGGTAGAGCTTACCCTGGTGACGTGTTGGTAGAGCTTCCCCTGGTTAGATGTTGGTAGTGCTTCCCCTGGTCACGTGTTGGTAGAGCTCCCCCTGGTCGCCTGTTGGTAGAGCTTCTTCTGGTCACGTGTTGGTAGAGCTTCACCTGGTCACGTGTTTGTAGAGCTTCTTCTGGTCACTTATTGTTACTGGGGGCAATCCGACCCGAGGATAGCAGAGCTGTGTTTTTGTATAGCAAAACCCAAGTGTCCGACCATCTGGGCATGCCGCCCTATCTCCCCACCCTCACGTCATCATCTTCATATCATTCATCTCATGCACTGTTTTATCATATTACAATGACACCTAAATGACCATTACTGTTGAAAGGAGTAGTCCACTGTGTACGAACTGTACCTAGAAAGCACCAGGCTAATTACAGAGACATCTGGGGTACAACTAAGACCAGAAACATACATAGAGGGGTCTCTAGCTTTAACGCCTCCCTCTACAGTACTCAAAACTGTTCAACGGCCTGGAGTGTGTAATGCTGTCTATGGTACTGTGCACTATAAGGAACCCTTGAAGTCATTCGATAAGAGTAGGGCATAGTCCCGAATTCGGGCTTCCGCCTGTCGCGATATTGCCATGATTGTGCAGAAAGCAGCGTAAAGTTATATTCACTCACTCACAAACGTCTCCCCTAGGCAAAAAAAATGTATGTTTGTCTCCCTGCAATATCTCCCTGCTGCTCTTCAACAGTTCCCCGTTCTGTTTAACATACCTCCATTGCCCTTTCACGATTCTTCGTCGTCATTTATGTCCCATTTTCGTGGCTTTATAACGTCTGTCTGCCACCCTTTAATATATTTATGTCACTTTTTACCACCTCTCTCTCAATTTACTGCTTTTTGTCACATTTCCACGTTTCTCCGCCGCCATCTAACACATACCCATCGATCTTTAGCGCTTCCTGTCGCATTTTAATAATTCCTGATGAGCTTGGCAGCTTGTACGATTTTTCATTGCACTCTGACACCTCCCCGTCTCCCTTTAGCGTCTTTCTGTTTCTTTTAAGCTTGTTTCAGTCGCCATATAACGTTTCTCTGTCGCTGTTTAATGCCTCTCCATCACGCTTAACACCTCCTCATCCTTGCCCTGTGTGAACTTGAATGTGACGTCTACCTCTATATAGATGAGATAGCTGCATCAAAAGGCAATAAAATCACGTTCATGGCTTCGGGGTGTTGTTAAAGGGTGAGGGAGAGGCGTTAAAAGTCAGGGGAAACTGTCAAAGGAAGAAGGATAGGCCCAACAGTTCCACAGATAGGAGTTAAAAGGCGACGAGGAAATATTGAAAAGCGATAGGGGGGTCCTAAAAATGCACATAAAATGTGTTAAGGGTTACAAACAGGTGATAAATGGCACAGGAAAACAGAAGAATAATAAAGAGCGAGTGGAATACTTTTGGTGACTGCATGAGGGGCGTTGAACAGCGACAGATCTGCGTTAAAAGATAGAGAATCGTTAAATTCTTGAAATGGCCTTGAAAAGCGATGGAGAGTCGTTAAACAGAAAACACGTTAACCCAATGTTGGGTTAATGTAGGGCCAGCGTCGGAGACGATGACACAACATTAAGCCAAATTTGGGTCAATATCGTGTGCTTGCTGAGTATGTGGCACAGAAAACTGTTGAAAAGCAACAGAGAGGACTTCTGTATCTGTATATTACGGGGCAGTACGCAATATTGTGCTATCGCGCCACGGGAGTAACTTAGCAAGGCCTGTTATCATTTATGATATCATTCATAGTCTTATGTGCATGCCAAGTACCGCACATTCTGGATTTTCTGGGCTCTTGCCGGATGGAAACTGCGCCTACATCCATTGTGGTTCTTTTACGGCCAACTCAAAGTCGGTCAGACAAGCCATCTGATTTACGTGGTTCTCTGAGTCCCATGACACGACATCGCTGCACGATGTCCTAGTGTATATGGCACCTGGCAGTCCCAGGCGGTAACCCATCACATTATGAGCCGGGCGCGACGTTGCTTAACTTCAGTGATCAAGCCGACACCGTATGTTCATTAAGAATTCATTAATGTGTGACTAAATGGCACTAAATGGCAACGGAGAAGCATTAAATGGTTATTGAGTGGCGTTCAATGGGCGAGAGGGTGACGTTAGATGGCAGCGGAAGACGTTAAAAGGGGACAGGGAGGCGTTTTCACCCAAACTCCAGCACTATGTATGATGGCGGAGTTTGTCTAAACTAGACATATTAGACATTTAAATTGTATATATTATTTCTCCTAATTCACCTTGTTTAAAAAACTATACCTGTATACAGTTAGAGATCTCTTTTTTGTTATAGTCTATAATTTAATGTGTGTAACAGCAAAGTCAAAGCCTAAATTAAATATTCTTGTGATCATGGTGATGGCGATTGCTAATTGGCATGTATGTATAATTTATTATATATATCAATAATATTATTTGGTATTTTGTTTTACAAATTATAATTATCTGTGATATGTTTTTGTACTCAGTGAAAAAATAATAGATGAACATAATGTAAATGTAAGACAAAACATGCATCTACTGTATAAATAAAATTACAAAAAATGTCAATGTTTGTCATTTTATTTATGCTAATTAGATAACTTAAAAATGAAATTGAGGAATGCTTATTTAATTTCACATACCTTAATCGTTTTAAAAACACACTTTCTCAACAATTCTGAAAGACTCACCCAATAACAGTCTCTATTTTACGTGGTATGATAATGTATCTCCTCACAAATTGCCTGAAATCGTCAATTTGGCGGCCATTTTGTTTATGCCAATTTGACAACCTAAAACTCAGAATTCTCCTTGGGAACCAGACTAATCGTGTTCGGCACACCTTAATTATGCTAAAAAGCCATGTTCCCAATTTTTGCTTAAAAATGCTCCTAGGATTTTATACACCTTTTTCAATAACAACACGCCACACAATGACCAAAGCTGAACTGTTTTGGTCAGACTAATGTTCACGCGCTAACTCGTGTAAAGAGTGTATAGGAGCTGCTTTTCCAAAAATTCGTTTGGTCTATATGTAATATGGTGTACAATAAATGGTTATTGAGTGGCGTTCAATGGGCGAGAGGGTGACGTTAGATGGCAGCGGAAGACGTTAAAGAGCAGCAAAGAAGCGTTTAAATATACAGGGAACTGTTGAAGGAAGACGAAGAAGAGGTGTTCATTTTCACAGACAAACTGGTAAAGGGCGACAGGGAGGCGTTAAAAGGGGACAGGGAGGCGTTTTCACCCAAACTCCAGCACTATGTATGATGGCGGAGTATGTCTAAACTAGACATATTAGACATTTAAATTGTATATATTATTTCACCTAATTCACCTAGTTTGTTTCCACTGCCTCCGTCCAACAAATCTTCTCTGTTGTAAAACTACGATACAGCGGTTGTGATGTTTTTCACAAAAGCCACACAGCAAAATACCTCTAGAAAGAGCATGGTGAGCGACAGGTTATCTTGTCTTTATTAAACATAATTGATGAAGTGTTTAAAATACAGATTGTTTGATTAATTGTCTTTTTTAATAAAAACCTATACCTGTATACAGTTAGAGATCTCTTTTTTGTTATAGTCTATAATTTAATGTGTGTAACAGCAAAGTCAAAGCCTAAATTAAATATTCTTGTGATCATGGTGATGGCGATTGCTAATTGGCATGTATGTATAATTTATTATATATATCAATAATAATATTTGGTATTTTGTTTTACAAATTATAATTATCTGTGATATGTGTTTGTACTCAGTGAAAAAATAATAGATGAATATAATGTAAATGTAAGACAAAACATGCATCTACTGTATAAATAAAATTACAAAAAATGTCAATGTTTGTCATTTTATTTATGCTAATTAGATAACTTAAAAGTGAAATTGAGGAATGCTTATTTAATTTCACATACCTTAATCGTTTTAAAAACACACTTTCTCAACATTTCTGAAAGACTCACCCAATAACAGTCTCTATTTTACGTGGTATGATAATGTATCTCCTCACAAATTGCCTGAAATCGTCAATTTGGCGGCCATTTTGTTTATGCCAATTTGACAACCTAAAACTCAGAATTCTCCTTGGGAACCAGACTAATCGTGTTCGGCACACCTTAATTATGCTAAAAAGCCATGTTCCCAATTTTTGCTTAAAAATGCTCCTAGGATTTTATACACCTTTTTCAATAACAACACGCCACACAATGACCAAAGCTGAACTGTTTTGGTCAGACTAATGTTCACGCGCTAACTCGTGTAAAGAGTGTATAGGAGCTGCTTTTCCAAAAATTCGTCTGGTCTATATGTAATATGGTGTACAATCTAATTTATAATATGCATACATCTGGGTTCTAAAACTCCCGATGATTGTGGCTTTTCATATATTTGGAATGATCAAAATATCAATAATAGGGTCTCTGTTTTTAAAAATATGTTAAAATTTTGATTAAAAGATCAGAATTCTGTGAAACGCGGTGACGTCACTGAAAATCCATTTCGGCTACTCGGTAAAAATAATGTGATGTAAGACCCCCTCCCCCATACTTCATTGTATTAACTAGCTTGGTAAAAACATTGAAGGTCAAGGCTATTGACTTTCACAGTATGTGTGAACACCTTATTAGTCATAAAAAGAAATTTAGTAAATCATTTCAGATCTCCACAAAAAAAATGGATGAGATAATTAATGTAAACAGCATTGATGTACTTATGTTCATCAGACATTAACCCTGTGTTGGGTCAATGCTGGATCACCATCTGCGATGCTGGCCCAGCATTAAACCAACACAGGGTTAATGTCTGCTGAACATCCCAACCAACATGAGACACTGAACCAATGCTGGCCGACCAACACGAGACACTGAACCAATGCTGGCCAACCAACATGAGACACTGAACCAATGCTGACCAACCAACATGAGACACTGAACCAATGCTGACCGACCAACACGAGACACTGAACCAATGCTGGCCGACCAACACGAGACACTGAACCAATGCTGACCAACCAACATGAGACACTGAACCAATGCTGGCCAACCAACACGAGACATTGAACCATTGCTGGCCGACCAACACGAGACACTGAACCAAAGCTGGCCAAACAACACGAGACACTGAACCAATGCTGGCCAACCAACATGAAACACTGAACCAATGCTGGTCTACCAGCACAAGACACTGAACCGATGCTGACCAACCAACACGAGACACTGAACCAATGCTGACCAACCAACATGAGACACTGAACCAATACTGACCAACCAACATGAGACACTGAACCAATGCTGGCCAACCAACATGAGACACTGAACCAATGCTGGCCTACCAGCACAAGACACTGAACCAATGCTGGCCGACCAACACGACACACTGAACCAATGCTGACCAACCAACATGAGACATTGAACCAATGCTGGCCGACCAACATGAGACACTAAACCAATGCTGGCCGACCAACACGAAACACTTAACCAATGCTGGCCAACCAACACGAGACATTGACCCAATGCTGGACGACCAACATGAGACACTGAACCAATGCTGGCCAACCAAAATGTCTGAACCAATGCAGGCCGACCAACACGAAACACTGAACCAATGCTGGCCAACCAACACGAGACACTGAACCAATGCTGACCGACCAACACGAGACACTAAACCAATGCTGGCCAACCAACACGAGACACTGAACCAATGCTGACCAATCAACGCGAGACATTGAACCAATGCTGGCCGACCAACATGAGACACTGAACCAATGCTAGCCAACCAACATGAGACACTGAACCAATACTGACCAATCAACGCGAAACACTGAAGGAATGCTGACCAACCAACACGAGTCACTGAACCATTGCTGGCCAACCAACACGAGACACTGAACCAATGCTGACCAATCAACGCGAAACACTGAAGGAATGCTGACCAACCAACACGAGTCACTGAACCATTGCTGGCCAACCAACACGAGACACTGAACCAATGCTGAACAATCAACACAAGACACTGAACCAATGCTGGCCAACCAACACGAGACATTGAACCAATGCTGGCCGACCAACATGAGACACTGAACCAATGCTGGCCGAACAACACGAGACACTGAACCAATGCTGGCCAACCAACATGAGACACTGAACCAATGCTGGCCAACCAACACGAGACACTGAACCAATGCTGACCAACCACCATGAGACACTGAACCAATGCAGACCAACCACCATGAGACACTGAACCAATGCTGGCCAACCAACACGAGACACTGAACCAATGCTGGCCGACCAACACGAGACACTGAACCAATGCTGGCCAACCAACACGAGACACTGAACCAATGCAGACCAACCACCATGAGACGCAGACGGTGGACCAACGTTGAACCAGTACATGAATCAATGTGTTTTTTTCTGGGCTCGTGGCTGCTGGGTTTAGAGTCGGTATCTATATTTCGTTTGTGATGCTTCCGGTAGGAAATCCTTGAACCTTAGTGTCAATAGGCCTATCTAATTTTGTTATTCTGCATTGCAAGAACAAGCAGCAGTTACTGTTTATTCTGTGAAACGCAGTGACGTCACCGGAAACCCTTTTGAATATCCATATACTTCAAGGTTTGTTGTGTGTCAATTTTATTCAGGTTCATTCTTAGCATGAAAATATATACCGACAGTAGAAAAATGGACATTCGTAGTATAAAAGTGTACATTCGTGAAAAAGAATGTACACTTTTATGAACAGAAGACACTGACAACTGTAATTTAAGCACAATGTAATGTCATCCTTCATCCTATATTAAATGGGTTTTTTCGATCAAAGTGCTCGGCCGCCCGTTTTACACACTGGGATCGATTTTTTTTCAAATGCAAAAGTAGTGGGCTGTGCTTATTCTTGACGTCATGAGATGTAGTCCTGCCGGATTGGCTATAATACATGTACATGTAGCCGCTCCTGTGCTATATGGTATTCTGTGAAACGCAGTGACATCACTGGAAACTCTTTTGAATGGCTACTTGGTGAAAACAATGCCATATAAGTCACCCTTCTGGATCCGTACTTCATTTTATTATATTGCTATGTGAAAACTCTGCAGGTCAATACAATTGAGTTTCACAGAATAGGCCTACTTGAAACGTAAAGGCAGGCAAGGCAATTCTGTAACTGTTCACTGGTAAATTAATATGTTACTGCTATTTGCCTTTGAGCTGCAGTACTGTGGCGCTTTCGCGCGTCCGTCATATTGCAGTGCAAACCTCTAAAGGCTGTAACTGCTTACTTTTCAAGTGAGAAGTTACTGCCGTTTGACTTCACAGAGATGCACTGTGAGTGCCGTATGATATGACATCCGTCAAACTGACTGGTGTGGTTAATCTGGAAGTCCCGCTTTTCAGAATGACAGCCGAGGTTCACGGCCATCGTACCCATCGATTAGCGATCAACAAAGCCGTGCAGCTGCCAGATCTGTGACGGCCAAGTTTTCAATATTACCCGCGCGGTCTTTTGCTTGTGATCCGTCGTGCGCGGGTGGCTGGATGCTCCACTACCACCAATACTCGACCAATTTACGACCAGACACTTCGCAGACACTTTCTGGTATTTCTCCACCGTGAGACAAGTGTTCCCATTATCTTTTATTATGCGTTCCTGTGTGAAATGCTGAGAGCTGCCCTGTGTAACGCCGGCCTCTGGATCACAAAGCCCATCACATTCCCAAGGCCGAGAACCACTTTTTGAGGCGCGCGTTTATTTTTCAATGTAGGCCACACGAAAATACGTATCCTGAACACTGCCAGAATTCGCAGTTACGAGTGAGTGTTCAAGTTACTGATACGATGACGCTCAACCAAAATACAATGTAACCACTGTACATGTATTTCTTATAGGCCTATGCGATGTGTATTAAAATTTAAATTACAAAACCAATGTAATGCTCCTCGTGTAACATATACCTGAACCTAACCGTATAGTGCTAAGTTATGTAATGAGGCGATTATATTAGTGCTAAGCGTTGACATGTTTCATATTATAGGGCACGCTGGTAGCCATGGTTGGACCAGAAGGATTTATATTGGCCTCAATGTGGGACAGTGGACATTTTTTACAGACCTAATGAGTCTAATGTAAAAAAGAAAAAAAGTAGCTTGGTGTACGAGCCTGTATAAA
>OZ024909.1:7089912-7127412 GCA_964017125.1 Flabesymbios commensalis | reverse complement strand
ATCAGGTTCTCCTGGCGCGGTTTGACTGTATGTGTGAACAAAAGTAACCTAAAGGCTCATTCATTGATCCACTTATTCATTCATTCATTCATTCATTCATTCATTCATTTATTCATTCATTCATTCATTCATTCATTCGATCATTCATTCTTCCATTTAAGCATTCATTCATTCATTCATTCATTCATTCATTCATTCATTCATTCATTCATTCATTCATTCATTCTTTCATTCATTCATTCATTCATTCATTAATCAATCATTCATTCATTTATTCATTCATTCATTCATTCATTCATTTCTTTATTCGGTCTTCGTTCGTTCATTCATCCATTCACTCATCCTTTTGTTTGGTCGTTCGGTCGCTCGTTCGTTCGTTCGTTCATTCGCTCGTTCGTTGGTTCATTCATTCGTTCATTGATTCATTGATTCATTCATGTCTTCATTCGTTCATTGATCCATTCACTCTTTCGTTCGTTTGGTCATTCGTTCGCTCGTTCGTTGTTTGCTCGTTCGTTCATTAATTAATTAATTAATTAATTAATTAATTAATTCATTCATTCATTCATTCATTCATTCATTCATTCATTCAGTCAATCGTTTTTTCATTCATTTATATTATACAAAACACAGGTTGCAAAATATTATAATTTCAAATGGGTCTGGATTTTTAACTCGGATTTCGTAATCCGAATAGGGATATAAAACACCCTTTACTGGCTATTTCCAAATGATATATGACGCAGAATAAATAGAATCTGGAGATCACAAGCGGGCAAGGTTGTTGCAAGAAAACAATAAAAATCGATGTTTAGTACTTGAAGCCTCGGTACAGAAGGTCACCTAAGTATTGTACTCAAGTAAAAAAAAAACACTTGGCGTCTATATCGTTTTACTGGAACCAAAATGTCATTATATATTACTTATTATTATGAACATTAGATTCCAGCAAGACTAGAAATGATCTACACAATTTAATTGCCACTTTGTGAAAACTATAAATATGTCTACAAGTTAATGGCCACTTTGTGAAGACTATAAATAGGTCTACAAGTTAATGGCCACTTTGTGAAGACTGTAATTAATAGGTCTACAAGTTAATGGCCACTTTTTGAAGACTATAATTAATAGGTCTACAAGTTAATGGCCACTTTGTGAAGACTAGAAATAGGTCTACGCGTCAAGGGTCACTTTTTAAAGACTATAAATAGTTCCACAAGTTAGTGGCCACTTTGTAAAGACTATAAATAGGTCTACGTGAGTTAAGAGACAATTGTGAAGACTATAAATAGGTCTACAAGTTGATGCCCACTTCATAAAGACTATAAATAGTTCCACAAGTTAATGGCCACTTTGTAAAGACTATAAATGGGTCTACAAGTTAATGGCAACTTTGTAAAGACTATAAATAGGTCTACATGAGTTAAGAGACAATTTGTGAAGACTATAAATAGGTCTACAAGTTAATGGTCACTTTGTATAGACTATAAATAGATCTACGCAAGTTGAGGGGCACTTTGTGACGACTTTAAATAAGTCTCCAAGTTAATGGCCACTTTGTGAAGACTGCAAATAGGTCTACAAGTTAATGGCCACTTTGTGAAGACTATTCACAGTCTACACAAGCTAAGGGCTCCTTTGTGAAGACTATAAATCTGTCTTCCAGTTAATGACCATTTTGTGAAGACTATAAATAGTTCTACAAGTTATGGACCACTTGGTGGAGACTATTAATAGGTCTACAGCTTATGGTCACTTTGTAAAGACTATCAATAGGTCTACAAGGTAAAGGCCACTTGTGAAGACTATTCACGGTCTACACAGGCTAAGTAAAGGGTTCCCTTGTGAAGACTATAAATCTGTCTTCAAGTTAATGGTCACTTTGTAAAGACTATAAATAGGTCTACACAACTTAAGAGTCACTTTGTGACTACCATAAATAGGTCTTCAAGTTAATGGCCACTTTGTAAAGACTATAAATAGTTCTACAAGTTAATGGCCACTTTGTGAAGACTATAAATAGTTCTACAAGTTAATGGCCACTTTGTGAAGACTATAAATAGGTCTACATGAGTTAAGAGTCACTTTGTGACTACCATAAATAGGTCCCCAAGTTAATGGCCACTTTGTGAAGACTATAAATTGGTCTACACAAGTTAAGAGTCACTTTGTGACTACGATAAATAGGTCTTCAAGTTAATGGCCACGTTGTAAAGACTATAAATAGGTCTACAAGTTAATGGCCACTTTGTGACGACCATAAATAGGTATACAAGTTAATTGCCACTTGGTAGAGACTATAAATAGGTCTACAGTTAATGGTCACTTTGTAAAGACTATAAATAGTTCTACAAGTTAATGGCCATTTTGTGAAGATTATAAGTAGATCTACATGAGTTAAAAGACAATTTATGAAGACTATGAATAGATCTACAAGTTAATGCCCACTTTTTGAAGACTATAAATAGGTCTATAAGTTACTTTGTGAAGACTATAAAAAGTTCAAGAAAATTAAGGTAGAAAATATTCATATTTATTTAATATGCGACCAAATATTTGCAAATCTTTATGTGTAAACACACATATCATTCCCAATAACAGTGATTTGATCAGCTTAAAAGAGATTAAGAACGACTGAGGCGTGATTAGTGGTGAGAGGGTGAACGCCTTAAATAGAAGTGGTATTTTGAATCATTCACACACGTGTTGTACATTATCACCATCGCGTAAAGTGACGGATTCTAGATCCTGGAATTAAAGCGGGATGCAGAGGGGTGAGAGCGGGAGAAGGATCGCCCAGCAAACACGAGACACTCACCCAATGCTGTTTCAATGTTGGACCACCGTCTTAGAGCGTGGCCCAACATTGCAACAGCATTAGGCGAGTGCCAAGTCCCAGCAAACACGAGACATTCACCCAATGTTGTTTCAATGTTAGCCTATCGTCTTTGACGCGGGCCCAACATTGAAACAACATTGGGTGGATGCCTCGTGTTTGCTAGGCTGAGAGCTGACCAGGCGGGGATCACTGCATGCGCACATACATCAGCGGTGACCCGGCCACAGGGATCCGTCAATGTCGGGGGGACGCCAGGCCGGCCAGAGGATAGACTGCATCCATCCACGACACAATCACATCCACGTGCCGGCAATCACGGATCCATCAGCCGTTAATGGCGGTCGGCGGGCCGGCGGGGGCCGGGAATTAGATGTCAATCTCTGAAGGCGCACAGGGGTACATACTGCCGTGTCCGGCAAGTGTGATGTGGAATAGCGCGCGAATTGCTTCCCGGCGCGATGCGAAAACGTTACGACAACGCTGCATACCCCCATTCGACGGCGCATCTCTGCGATTTTTGAGCGTCTTTCGCTACGTAACGCTGCGCACGGCGCGGTGCTGTTCGGGGTGTGGTCGGTGGGGCTATACGTACGCCACCCCCCCCCCCCCCCGGGCAGCCTACGACAAATCTACGAGGACGTCGCGCCGCGCCGCGACTGCAGCAGCGGACCCTGGCACACCAGGGTCATGACACCGCCCAGTACATCACGATCAAAGCAAGAATCGTATTATTGTGTCCAGCGAAGCGCAGGCAAGTAATGGGTGTGGTGGCTGGCCGCACCGCTAGGCCGGCTAGCCGCTGGCCGGCCTGTCCCCCCCCCCCCAGGCCTGGTTCTGTCCACCACAACACGTCACATCTGATGCCGTCAGTCACTGGGCGCCCAAATACACCCCTATGCACATGACTGACAGCACCACTAACTCATCCCCTTAACTCGGGCGTCCAGCCCAACCCATTAACTGGACCCGCATAAATTTTGGGAGCTGTTTTTGCAAACAGTTTGTTGTGGCGGTATATATGCCTGGCAGTTTTTCCCATCGGCGTCGCCGAGATTGACTGATGCCTTACAAAGGTGGCCTAAAGCCCGATTCATTTATTTACTAAGGACCAAATGGTCATATCGGCCACTTTAGCACTTTAAGCGCCAAGGGAGATTATAATTGTTTTCAACTGTTGTTTAGCAGGTTAAATCACAGTTATTAGCCTCCGGGAGGGGATCATGTTGCTGGTCGTGTTTGTTTGTGTGTTTGTTTGTCTGTAAGCAGGATTACTTAGCATTAATAACCGGCTTCGCATGCCACTTTTACCTGAGGTGTGCCTCAGGCCAAGAACAAATCCGTTAAATTCTGTGGATGATCTGGATCCGGGATTCGGATCGCACTGATTGCATGCAACTTTTACCAGAGGTGTGTCTCGGACGAAGGAACAATCCACTAATGTTGGCGGAGGTTTGCAATCTCTGACTGACTGACTGACACATCAAAACAATGTTGGTTAAATGTTAGGCCAGCGTCGCAGACGTTGGGCCAGCATTAAAACCGACATTGGCTCAATGTGTCGTGTTTTCTGGGAAGAGTGAAATGTGCTCGACTAAAATGTGTGGTTTGAAATCAAACACATACACCCAGATGAAATTGTGGATCGCGGTAGCGAGACATAACTTCAACTGGGTGAAAATTAAAATAAGATTTCTTGGCGGGAAAAGGGTTAAACACGACCCTTATCAAAATGTCAATGGGATATATATATTATTGTAAAACAGCCTTACTTTTTGCATAACATCAGCTGTTATAATATTTCTGGAAACCAGCATAGTCCATACAGCATGCCAATCCTGAATCGTAACAACCTCCAGACCCCAGGTACAGGGTTCAAATCTTTCTTATGGAGAACGTATTATATTAAGATGAGAGCATCTGTATGTTGATGGTTTATACTTTTTTTTCTCTAATAAGCAGAGCGGATGGAATACCTACTGATGAACACACCTCTAGGTTCATAGTGGATGAAACACCTACTGATGAACACACCTCAAATTTCAAACATATTGACACCTACTGATGAACACACCTCTAGATTCAAACATATTGACACCTACTGATGAACACACCTCTAGGTCAAACATAGTGACACCTACTGATGAACACACCTCTAGGTTCAAACATAGTGACACCTACTGATGAACACACCTCTAGGTTCAAACATAGTGACACCTACTGATGAGCACACCTCTAGGTTCAAACATAGTGACACCTACTTATGAACACACCT
This sequence comes from Flabesymbios commensalis, assembly GCA_964017125.1. NCBI lineage: Eukaryota > Metazoa > Annelida > Polychaeta > Terebellida > Flabelligeridae > Flabesymbios > Flabesymbios commensalis. Next base: position 7,122,301 of record OZ024909.1, on the reverse strand, counting down.
CTAGGTCAAACATAGTGACACCTACTGATGAACACACCTCTAGGTTCAAACATATTGACACCTACTGATGAACACACCTCTAGGTTCAAACATATTGACACCTACTGATGAACACACCTCTAGGTTCAAACATAGTGACACCTACTGATGATCACACCTCTAGGTTCAAACATAGTGACACCTACTGATGAGCACACCTCTAGGTTCAAACATAGTGACACCTACTTATGAACACACCTCTAGGTTCAAACATAGTGACACCTACTGATGAGCACACCTCTAGGTTCAAACATAGTGACACCTACTTATGAACACACCTCTAGGTTTAAACATAGTGACACCTACTTATGAACACATCTCTGAGTTCAACCATAGTGACACCTACTGATGAGCACACCTCTAGGTTTAAACATAGTGACACCTACTTATGAACACACCTCTAGGTTCGGTAGTGTTATTACAACCAGCCACTATGTCAATAATTACCGGAAGGGTTAATTAAGTAATGGATTGTAGCTTACTGAAAATGAATGGTCCGTTGAAGCAATTCAAATAAAACGAGATTAGAAAACTGTGTCAACAATTTCCTCAGAAATATTTCGATTACTGTCGTAAAATAACACCACCTCGGTTCGACACACTTACAAAATAACTCCCCAGAAAAGATACACTTGGTAATAAAAGTATAGTGTCGCTGTGAATCAGTTCTATACAGAGGTCCTCCGAAACTTAGAAATAGTGTTAAACGGATTCCAGTATTTATCAACCCTTTAAATGCTAAGCGTGACTCTACACGTTTTGGTTATTTTTTATCATATAAACAACGTTTTTTGTGACATTAATAGATGTTTAATCAGTGGGAATTGTAAATGTTTAGTCCCAAAGTGGAAAAATATAAGTGGTTTTCACCCACTTAAAAGTTGTAGATCGCGGTAGCGAGACACAACTTTAAGTGGTTGAAAAATAAAACTGACGAACCTAGCGGTTAAAGGGTTAACGTCAATGAACTGAGTACGAACGCGAAACTACTTAATTATTTCTGCGTTAAAGCAAAAGTGCCTATGCAATTCTATATTGACGACAGAACAAACCAAATCAATTTCTGTTAAATTAGGCTTAATTTTTCGTCCCTAAATGATCATTTTTATACCAAATCATGCATCGATTGCAGTGTTGTTCCTGAAACACCACAGCACTGCTTCTTTGATTGTTTAAACTATCAAAATCAACGCCAATAATTATTTAGTTCCATTAACAATTTTCTTTCTCCAGGTTACCCACTTTCGCTTGAAATATTGCTATATGGTAGTCCTGACCTAACAGTTAATAGCAATGTCTTTCTAACCACTGAATTTTTAAAATTACTTCATAGCTCTGCTAGATTTATGTAACAACTTATTGCTACTCTGTCTCGCTCCACTGGTGAACAAAGGCAACATATTTATCATGTAATCATAATATATTATAATGGGCTTGTGTCTTTGATTATCCATTGTTTTCTTTCAATTGTATTCTATTGTTTTGCACGACGAAGCCATTCGATTAGCTACTATGTAATCCTCTTGAAATGAATATGTTTCTATCAACAGAGTACTATAGTGTGAAGGCGATGGTTTACACTCAGCTATCAGTGAGTGTCACAGTCACCCACTGAGATTTTTGTGTGGCATTTACACATATCCAACACCAGGGGTCTCTGTCGTCTGTTACGTCACCGTCTTCCAACCAGCAATTCATAAATCAGGCACCAGCGGTGAGGTAGATCGTGATTGGCCAGTTGTGTTTAAATGCACACCTGCCCATCCGCTGCCAACACATGGGAATTTGTGCACGCAGTGCTCGTCATACAAATCTGAGGGTATCGATGAGTGTTCCACTTTCAATTTTATATTTATTGATAATTAATTTAATGGAGTTTTTAAAAGTATGAGCTAAGCACAATTTTTACTACATACGGTATATATCAGTGTATATTCAGCCTAGATATTTTTATCTCATTTTCAGAAGCGTCAATGGTAATAACATGAATCGAGTTATTTTGCACTCTGTGAGGCCATCATTCTGAAAGAAGCAGGATTTTTCCCACGCACCTAGATGCGGCAGTACAGAGCGTGGCTGTGAAATATCTGACCCCTGGTGGTTAATATTAGCTGATCTGGGGAAGAAGACCAGTGTCTGAAGTAGAGATAGAGACACTGGTGACACGAGTGCAGCGATGGTTTTGATGGAGCAGGAGCTCACACTTGCTGAAGGGACGAGGTGAACAACAGGTGTTGTTTGTTTCACATGGTATTAGCCTATATCCGCTCTGGTATGATAATGCAATTAATGAACCTGTTTCTAATTTTTTGCGTGTGCATAGTGTTGACCATTCTAACGTCATATTTAACTTGTAACAGCAATCGTAAATTGCGATATTTAACTGCTTTGGTGTAGAGGACGAAAAGCTGGGTAACACGGTGTGTTTATTCTGAAAAGAGGAATGTAATTATAGGCCTAGTTTAGTTACATAACACAAGCTAACAAAACTGACCCACTGCAGTATAATAATATAATGACCGAGACTGAGAAACATTCCGAAACACAAGAAAAGTATTTAATTAATTAATTTATTTATTTACTGAGACATATTTATACAGGGTGGACATTATTAGCAGTCAGGCTATTTTTCATATGTGCCCTGTAGAGATTTTGTTATATGAAAAACAAACATTCAATTATATATTATATAATACAGGTGAACATTATAATACAGATAAAAACGTATCAAGGGTAAAACACATAATAAAGAAATGTTGCCCGCGCCAAAACCAGAGATAAAAAAACTATATATATATTATATAATAATATTATTATGAATAACGTTAGTTGGTAAAATACACTCTGAAAAGCGTAGCAACGTACAAAATTACTTTATAAAACATGTTTTTTTCCTTTAAAGAATGTGTTTACTATGAGAACAAGTAAAATATAAATATATATTTACATACATACACACATACATATACATAACATAACGTACTTGTTAGCTTTTTTAAAATATACATACATTGTTTTACATACATCGCTATAATTCGATAATACACATTACATTGAAGTATTCGAATGGTCAAATGACAAGCATTCGTGGTTCACACTTCAAAGATTTTTGCTCACCATCCATAGTTGTAATAATTTATGAGATCTGTCATTATTATATCATGAAGGTATACTTCATCGACAGTTCTGGTGACTAACGTTCGCGTTATTGTATGGTGTATGTTTTATTAAGTTAATTATATATAATACCTGATTATAATTTATTCATTCAAACCTCACAAATGTCAGATTAATGGTTTCCCTGCAGCAAATACACGGCGTTGAACCAATGTTTGCTTAATACTGGACCAGCGTCGTGGACGGTGGGCCAGTATTGTACCAACATTGGATCAACGTCGTGTATCTGCTGGCTTTATGTTCAGTCGATGGTAGTCCTAATAGTCAGCAGGTCAGCGACAAAAACAAGTATAACTTGTAGCTTAAATAAACTTGTGAAAATGACGGTTTATCTATTCACTAGATGGCACTAGCCTACAGACATCTTAGTCCCAGCCTATAACTAGGGCCTGCTAATCAGGCAATGGAAATCACTGCAACTACGCGATTGACGCCTGTATTATCTTGTCTTGTGCAGTCTTCTAATTTAGCGCATAATCATGACACTCATGATTATGTTTTACGTTATTGTAGAGATTATTGATAACAAGCACACAGTTAAGGGTGGGGCTGCGTGAACCATCGTTTAAGAATCAATGCCGCCACATAACACAGACCTGTAATGATGCTGTTTTGAGTAAATCGCACTTGGAAGTTTGACATTCTGTGTTGAAAACAGGAAATATGTCTAGGCCACTACATACATATCTAAATGTTAACCACATGGTTATAATTTGTGATGGTTTTTTTCCCATAAACACATAGATCAATAAAGGCGATTGGGCCAATAATAGTTTGATCACGTACTGCTACTGACACTAACATTATGAGCCGTTATCTATACTTTGATAGAATAAGGGTTTTTAGACTTTGTCGGTCGTTGAACGAACTGACCATTTCGCTATTTACCGTCACCCACTATTATATATACCTCACGCAAAGCTTTGACATTCAGTGATGGTTGCAACAATAAAAAATTTTATCAGGATTGTTTGGTGCTTCAATTTGGTTGTTATACGATGTTCATCACAATTTCTATCTGATGTCTGCGTCCACTACAAGTCAGCACCACACTACCCTATACTTCAACGCTGGTTCAATGCTGGTCAACCGACGCCGGTGCTGGCCAGCATTTATTCAACACTGGCCAGTGCATCGTGCTTTGCTATGAGCCGCATGACTAAAATGCACGACTACAATGCAGGTTTACACACGATACACTGACCCAATGCCGTCTCAATGTTGCATCACCGTCGCTGGCCAACATCCATACAACACTGGGAACCCGCGCGGGGGGGAGGGGGGGGGGGGGGGTACTCGCCTAAGAAATGGGTAGGGGTGCGCCTGCGGCATGTTCAAAACCTGACCCTGTCCCAATTCGCCTCGTGGCTAAAAAGACACCCTGTCCCAATTTGTGCCAAAGCTGGAAGCTCAAAAAGGCACCCTGTCCAGCGGCACATCCCCAGTACTCCCAGTATAAAAGTGCCCCCCCCCCCGGGACTGGGAAATGCATTGGCGTCGTTCTCGTGAATGTCGTTTCCGTAATGAAAACCTTGAACCAATGATTTGCACGGGTCCTGAAAAGGCCTAAATGTATTTTGTAGAATTTACCAGGCTGTAATTACACAGTCTTCGATAATATTCAGTCTTGGACGGTTTTTAATTCTACAGGTGCATAACTATTGCGACATGGAAAAATATCTATATCGGATAGAAAACATATAATGAACTACTGATTCAGTTCATTATACATAGTCAATGTCTATATGTTTATTTCCTGGGCGCAAAAACATGCGTCATTGTAGTAAAATCAACAGTTCTCCAGGTAAGTTTACACCTCCACTGTAAAACGAATATAATTAATTTTTTATGGATCATTCACAGACACTGTGGGTCATACACTGGCACTGCGGATCATTCCCTGGCACTGTGGGTCATTCATCGGCACTGTGGGTCATTCACTGGCACTGCCGGTCATTCATTGGCACCGCCGGTCATCAACTGGCACTATGGGTCATTCACAGACACTGTGGGTCATACACTGGCACTGCGGGTCATTAACTGGCACTGTGGGTCATTCATTGGCACTGCGGGTCATTCACAGGCACTGAGGGTCATTCACTGGCACTGCGGGTCATTCACTGGCACTGTGGGTCATTCACAGACAGTGTGGGTCATTCACTGGCACTCTGGTTCATTCACACACACTGCATGTCATTCACAGGCACTGCGGGTCATTCACAGACACTGTGGGTCATTCACTGGCACTGTGGTTCATTCACTGGCACTGTGGTTCATTCACTGGCACTGTGCGACAATCATTGGCACTGTGATTTATTCACAGACACTTTGGGTCATTTACTGGCACTGTGGTTCATTCACTGGCACTGTGGTTCATTCACTAGCACTGCGCGACAATCACTGGCACTGTGGGTCATTCACTGGCACTGTGGCTCATTCACTGGCACTGTGGGTCATTCACTTGCACTGCGGGTCATTCACAGACACTGTGGCTCATTCACACGCACTGCGGGTCATTCACAGACATTGTAGATCATTCACTGGCACTGTGGTTTATTCACTGGCACTGTGAGTCATTCACTGGCACTGTGGTTTACTCACAGACACTGCGGGTCATTCACCGGCACTGTGGGTCATTCACTTGCACTGCTAGTCATTCACAGACACTGTGGGTCATTCACAGGCACTGCGGGTCATTCACAGACACTGCGGGTCATTCACCGGCACTGTGGTTCATTCACTGGCACTGTGGGTCAATCACTGGCACTGCGATTCATTCACTGGCACTGCGGGTCATTCACTGGCACTGCGGTTCATTCACTGGCACTGCGGGTCATTCACTGGCACTGTTGGTCATTCACTGGCACTGCGGGTCATTCACTTGCACTGCGGGTCATTCGCAGACACTGTGGGTCATTCACAGGCACCGGGTCATTCACAGACACTGTGGGTCATTCACTGGCACTGTGGGTCATTCACTGGCACTGTGGTTTATTCACTGGCACTGTGGGTCATTCACTGGCACTGTGGTTTATTCACAGGCACTGTGGGTCAATCAATGGCACTGTGGTTTATTCACAGGCACTGTGGTTTCTTCACTGGCACTGCGGGTCATACACTGGCACTGTGGGTCATTCACTGGCACTGCGGGTCATTCACAGGCACTGGGACATTCATTGGCACTGCGGGTCATTCACAGGCACTGTGGGTCATTCACAGACACTGTGGGTCACTAACTGGCACTGCGGGCGATTCACAGGAACTGCGGGTCATTCACTGGCACTGTGGGTCATTCACTGGCACTGCGGGTCATTCACTGGCACTGTGGGTCATTCACTGGCCCTGTGGGTCATTCGATGGCACTCCGGGTCATCCACTGGCACTGCGGGTCATTCACAGACACTGCGGGTGAGTCACTGGCACTGTGGGTCATTCACTGGCACTGTGGGACATTCACTGCCAGTGTGGGTCATTCACCGGCACTGCTGCTCATCTACAGACACTGTGGGTCATTCACTGGCACTGCGGGTCATTAACTGGCACTGTGGGTCATTCGCTGGCACTCCGGGTCATTCACTGGCACTGCGGGACATTCACGGAAACTACGGGTCAGTCACTGGCACTGTGGGTCATTCACTGGAACTGCGGGTCATTCACTGGCACTGTGGATCATTCACTGGCACTGTGGGTCATTTACTGGCACTGCGGGTCATTCACTGGCACTGCGGTACATTCACTGGCACTGCGGGTCATTCACTGGCACTGCGGGTCACTCACAGACACTGTGGGTCATTCACTGGCACTGTGGGTCATTCACTGGCACTGTAGGTCATTCACTGCCACTGCGGGTCATTCACTGGCACTGTGGGTCATTCACTGGCACTGTAGGTCATTTACTGGCACTGAGGTTCATTCACTGGCACTGTGGGTCATTCTCTGGCACTGCGGGTCATTTACTGGCTCTGTGGGTCAGTCACTGGCACTGCGGATAATTCACTGGCACTCTGTGTCATTCACTGGCACTGCAGGTCAGTCACTGGCACTGTGGGTCATTCACAGACACTGCGGGTCACTCACAGACACTGCGGGTCATTCGCTGGCACTTCGGGTCTTTCACAAAAGCTGTGGGTCATTCACAGACACTGTGGGCCATTCACTGGCACTGTGGGTCATTCATTGGCACTGCGGGTCATTCACAGGCACTGAGGGTCATTCACTGGCACTGCGGGTCATTCACTGGCACTGTGGGTCATTCACAGACAGTGTGGGTCATTCACTGGTACTGTGGTTCATTCACACACACTGCATGTCATTCACAGGCACTGCGGGTCATTCACAGACACTGTGGGTCATTCACTGGCACTGTGGTTCATTCACTGGCACTGTGGTTCATTCACTGGCACTGTGCGACAATCATTGGCACTGTGATTTATTCACAGACACTTTGGGTCATTTACTGGCACTTGTGGTTCATTCACTGGCACTGTGGTTCATTCACCAGCACTGCGCGACAATCACTGGCACTGTGGGTCATTCACTGGCACTGTGGCTCATTCACTGGCACTGTGGGTCATTCACTTGCACTGCGGGTCATTCACAGACACTGTGGCTCATTCACACGCACTGCGGGTCATTCACAGACATTGTAGATCATTCACTGGCACTGTGGTTTATTCACTGGCACTGTGAGTCATTCACTGGCACTGTGGTTTACTCACAGACACTGCGGGTCATTCACCGGCACTGTGGGTCATTCACTTGCACTGCTAGTCATTCACAGACACTGTGGGTCATTCACAGGCACTGCGGGTCATTCACAGACACTGCGGGTCATTCACCGGCACTGTGGTTCATTCACTGGCACTGTGGGTCATTCACTTGCACTGCGGGTCATTCGCAGACACTGTGGGTCATTCACAGGCACCGGGTCATTCACAGACATTGTAGATCATTCACTGGCACTGTGGTTTATTCACTGGCACTGTGAGTCATTCACTGGCACTGTGGTTTACTCACAGACACTGCGGGTCATTCACCGGCACTGTGGGTCATTCACTTGCACTGCTAGTCATTCACACACACTGCATGTCATTCACAGGCACTGCGGGTCATTCACAGACACTGTGGGTCATTCACTGGCACTGTGGGTCATTCACTGGCACTGTGGTTCATTCACAGGCACTGTGGGTCAATCACTGGCACTGTGGTTTATTCACAGGCACTGTTGTTTCTTCACTGGCACTGCGGGTCATATACTGGCACTGTGGGTCATTCACAGGCACTGCGGGTCATTCACAGGCACTGGGTCATTCATTGGCACTGCGGGTCATTCACAGGTACTGTGGGTCATTCACAGACACTGTGGGTCACTAACTGGCACTGCGGGCGATTCACAGGAACTGCGGGTGAGTCACTGGCACTGTGGGTCATTCACTGGCACTGTGGGTCATTCACTGCCAGTGTGGGTCATTCACCGGCACTGCGGCTCATCTACAGACACTGTGGGTCATTCACTGGCACTGCGGGTCATTAACTGGCACTGTGGGTCATTCGATTGGCACTCCGGGTCATTCACTGGCACTGCGGGACATTCACAGAAACTACGGGTCAGTCACTGGCACTGTGGGTCATTCACTGGAACTGCGGGTCATTCACTGGCGCTGTGGATCATTCACTGGCACTGTGGGTCATTTACTGGCACTGCGGGTCATTCACTGGCACTGCGGTACATTCACTGGCACTGCGGGTCATTCACTGGCACTGCGGGTCACTCACAGACACTGTGGGTCATTCACTGGCACTGTGGGTCATTCACTGGCACTGTAGGTCATTCACTGCCACTGCGGGTCATTCACTGGCACTGTGGGTCATTCACTGGCACTGTAGGTCATTTACTGGCACTGAGGTTCATTCACTGGCACTGTGGGTCATTCTCTGGCACTGCGGGTCATTTACTGGCTCTGTGGGTCATTCACTGGCACTGCGGGTCATTCACAGACAGTGTGGGTCAGTCACTGGCACTGCGGATAATTCACTGGCACTCTGTGTCATTCACTGGCACTGCAGGTCAGTCACTGGCACTGTGGGTCATTCACAGTCACTGCGGGTCACTCACAGACACTGCGGGTCATTCGCTGGCACTTCGGGTCTTTCACAAAAGCTGTGGGTCATTCACAGACACTGTGGGCCATTCACAGACACTGTGGGTCATTCACAGGCACTGTTGGTTATTCACAGGCACTGCGGGTCATTCACCGGCACTGTGGGTCATTCACTGGCACTGCGGGTCATTCACTGGCACTGTGGGTCATTCACTGGCACTGTGGATGATTCACTGGCACGGCGGGTCATTCACTGGCACTGCGGGTCATTCACAAACACTGTGGGTTATTCAAAGAAACTGCGGGTCATTCACAGACACTGCGATTCATTCACTGGCACTGTGGTTCATTCACTGGCACTGTGGGTCATTCACTTGCACTGTGGGTTATTCACAGGCACTGCGGGTCATTCACAGACATTGTGGATCATTCACTGGCACTGTGGGTCATTCACTGGCAGTGTGGTTTACTCACATACACTGCGGGTCATTCACCGGCACTGTGGGTCATTCACTTGCACTGCGGGTCATTCACAGACACTGTGGGTCATTCACAGGCACTGCGGGTCATTCACAGATACTGCGGGTCATTCACCGGCACTGTGGTTCATTCACTGGCACTGTGGGTCAATCACTCGCACTGCGGTTCATTCACAGACACTGTGTGTCATTCACTGGTACTGCGGGTTATTCACAGACACTGCGGGTCATTCACTGGCACTGTGGTTCATTCACTGACACTGCGGGTCATTCACTGGCACTGCGGTTCATTCACTGGCACTGCGGGTCATTCACTGGCACTGCAGTTCATTGACTGGCACTGTGGGTCATTCACTGGCACTGCAGGTCATTCACTGGCACTGTGGGTCATTTACTGGCACTGTGGGTCATTCGCTGGCACTCCGGGTCATTCACTGGCACTGCGGGTCATTCACAGACACTGCGGGTCAGTCACTGGCACTGTGGGTCATTCACTGGCAATGTGCGTCATTCACTGCCAGTGTGGGTCATTCACCGGCACTGCGGCTCATTCACAGACACTGTGGGTCATTCACTGGCACTGCGGGTCATTAGCTGGCACTGTGGGTCATTCACTGGCACTCCGGGTCATTCACTGGCACTGCGGGTTATTCACAGACACTGCGGGTCAGTCACTGGCACTATGGGTTATTCACTGGAACTGCGGGTCATTCACTGGCACTGTGGGTCATTCACTGGCACTGCGGGTCATTCACAGACATTGTGGATCATTCACTGACACTGTGGTTCATTCACTGGCACTGTGGGTCATTCACTGGCAGTGTGGTTTACTCACATACACTGCGGGTCATTCACCGGCACTGTGGGTCATTCACTTGCACTGCGGGTCATTCACAGACACTGTGGGTCATTCACAGGCACTGCGGGTCATTCACAGATACTGCGGGTCATTCACCGGCACTGTGGTTCATTCACCGGCACTGTGGTTCATTCACTGGCACTGCGGTTCATTCACAGACACTGTGTGTCATTCACTGGTACTGCGTTTTATACACAGACACTGCGGGTCATTCACCGGCACTGTGGTTCATTCACTGACACTGCGGGTCATTCACTGACACTGCGGTTCATTCACTGGCACTGCGGGTCATTCACTGGCACTGCAATTCATTGACTGGCACTGCGGGTCATTCACTGGCACTGTGGGTCATTCACTGGCACTGCGGGTCATTCACTTGCACTGCGGGTCATTTGCCGACACTGTGGGTCATTCACAGGCACTGCGGGTCATTCACAGACACTGTGGGTCATTCACTGGCACTGTGGTTCATTCACAGGAACTGCGGTTTATTCACCGGCACCGTGGGTCAATCACTGGCACTGTGGTTTATTCACAGGCACTGTGGTTTATTCACTAGCACTGCGGGTCATACACTGGCACTGTGGGTCATTCACTGGCACTGCGGGTCATTCACAGACACTGGGTCATTCATTGGCACTGCGGGTCATTCACAGGCACTGTGGGTCATTCACAGACACTGTGGGTCACTAACTGGCACTGCGGGTCATTCACAGAAACTGCGGGTCATTCACTGGCACTGTGGGTCATTCACTGGCACTGCAGGTCAGTCACTGGCACTGTGGGTCATTCACAGACACTGCGGGTCACTCACAGACACTGCGGGTCATTCGCTGGCACTTCGGGTCTTTCACAAAAGCTGTGGGTCATTCACAGACAGTGTGGGCCATTCACTGGCACTGTGGGTCATTCATTGGCACTGCGGGTCATTCACAGGCACTGAGGGTCATTCACTGGCACTGCGGGTCATTCACTGGCACTGTGGGTCATTCACAGACAGTGTGGGTCATTCACTGGCACTGTGGTTCATTCACACACACTGCATGTCATTCACAGGCACTGCGGGTCATTCACAGACACTGTGGGTCATTCACTGGCACTGTGGTTCATTCACTGGCACTGTGGTTCATTCACTGGCACTGTGCGACAATCATTGGCACTGTGATTTATTCACAGACACTTTGGGTCATTTACTGGCACTGTGGTTCATTCACTGGCACTGTGGTTCATTCACTAGCACTGCGCGACAATCACTGGCACTGTGGGTCATTCACTGGCACTGTGGCTCATTCACTGGCACTGTGGGTCATTCACTTGCACTGCGGGTCATTCACAGACACTGTGGCTCATTCACACGCACTGCGGGTCATTCACAGACATTGTAGATCATTCACTGGCACTGTGGTTTATTCACTGGCACTGTGAGTCATTCACTGGCACTGTGGTTTACTCACAGACACTGTGGGTCATTCACCGGCACTGAGGGACATTCACTTGCACTGCTAGTCATTCACAGACACTGTGGGTCATTCACAGGCACTGCGGGTCATTCACAGACACTGCGGGTCATTCACCGGCACTGTGGTTCATTCACTGGCACTGTGGGTCAATCACTGGCACTGCGATTCATTCACTGGCACTGCGGGTCATTCACTGGCACTGCGGTTCATTCACTGGCACTGCGGGTCATTCACTGGCACTGTTGGTCATTCACTGGCACTGCGGGTCATTCACTTGCACTGCGGGTCATTCGCAGACACTGTGGGTCATTCACAGGCACCGGGTCATTCACAGACACTGTGGGTCATTCACTGGCACTGTGGGTCATTCACTGGCACTGTGGTTTATTCACAGGCACTGTGGGTCAATCAATGGCACTGTGGTTTATTCACAGGCACTGTGGTTTCTTCACTGGCACTGCGGGTCATACACTGGCACTGTGGGTCATTCACTGGCACTGCGGGTCATTCACAGGCACTGGGACATTCATTGGCACTGCGGGTCATTCACAGGCACTGTGGGTCATTCACAGACACTGTGGGTCACTAACTGGCACTGCGGGCGATTCACAGGAGCTGCGGGTCATTCACTGGCACTGTGGGTCATTCACTGGCACTGCGGGTCATTCACTGGCACTGTGGGTCATTCACTGGCCCTGTGGGTCATTCGATGGCACTCCGGGTCATCCACTGGCACTGCGGGTCATTCACAGACACTGCGGGTGAGTCACTGGCACTGTGGGTCATTCACTGGCACTGTGGGTCATTCACTGCCAGTGTGGGTCATTCACAGGCACTGCTGCTCATCTACAGACACTGTGGGTCATTCACTGGCACTGCGGGTCATTAACTGGCACTGTGGGTCATTCGCTGGCACTCCGGGTCATTCACTGGCACTGCGGGACATTCACAGAAACTACGGGTCAGTCACTGGCACTGTGGGTCATTCACTGGAACTGCGGGTCATTCACTGGCACTGTGGATCATTCACTGGCACTGTGGGTCATTTACTGGCACTGCGGGTCATTCACTGGCACTGCGGTACATTCACTGGCACTGCGGGTCATTCACTGGCACTGCGGGTCACTCACAGACACTGTGGGTCATTCACTGGCACTGTGGGTCATTCACTGGCACTGTAGGTCATTCACTGCCACTGCGGGTCATTCACTGGCACTGTGGGTCATTCACTGGCACTGTAGGTCATTTACTGGCACTGAGGTTCATTCACTGGCACTGTGGGTCATTCTCTGGCACTGCGGGTCATTTACTGGCTCTGTGGGTCATTCACTGGCACTGCGGGTCATTCACAGACAGTGTGGGTCAGTCACTGGCACTGCGGATAATTCACTGGCACTCTGTGTCATTCACTGGCACTGCAGGTCAGTCACTGGCACTGTGGGTCATTCACAGACACTGCGGGTCACTCACAAACACTGCGGGTCATTCGCTGGCACTTCGGGTCTTTCACAAAAGCTGTGGTTCATTCACAGACACTGTGGGCCATTCACTGGCACTGTGGGTCATTCATTGGCACTGCGGGTCATTCACAGGCACTGAGGGTCATTCACTGGCACTGCGGGTCATTCACTGGCACTGTGGGTCATTCACAGACAGTGTGGGTCATTCACTGGTACTGTGGTTCATTCACACACACTGCATGTCATTCACAGGCACTGCGGGTCATTCACAGACACTGTGGGTCATTCACTGGCACTGTGGTTTATTCACTGGCACTGTGGTTCATTCTCTGGCACTGTGCGACAATAATTGGCACTGTGATTTATTCACAGACACTTTGGGTCATTTACTGGCACTTCTGGTTCATTCACTGGCACTGTGGTTCATTCACTAGCACTGCGCGACAATCACTGGCACTGTGGGTCATTCACTGGCGCTGTGGCTCATTCACTGGCACTGTGGGTCATTCACTTGCACTGCGGGTCATTCACAGACACTGTGGCTCATTCACACGCACTGCGGGTCATTTACAGACATTGTAGATCATTCACTGGAACTGTGGTTTATTCACTGGCACTGTGAGTCATTCACTGGCACTGTGGTTTACTCACAGACACTGCGGGTCATTCACCGGCACTGTGGGTCATTCACTTGCACTGCTAGTCATTCACAGACACTGTGGGTCATTCACAGGCACTGCGGGTCATTCACAGACACTGCGGGTCATTCACCGGCACTGTGGTTCATTCACTGGCACTGTGGGTCATTCACTTGCACTGCGGGTCATTCGCAGACACTGTGGGTCATTCACAGGCACCGGGTCATTCACAGACACTGTGGGTCATTCAATGGCACTGTGGGTCATTCACTGGCACTGTGGTTCATTCACAGGCACTGTGGGTCAATCACTGGCACTGTGGTTTATTCACAGGCACTGTTGTTTCTTCACTGGCACTGCGGGTCATACACTGGCACTGTGGATCATTCACAGGCACTGCGGGTCATTCACAGGCACTGGGTCATTCATTGGCACTGCGGGTCATTCACAGGTACTGTGGGTCATTCACAGACACTGTGGGTCACTAACTGGCACTGCGGGCGATTCACAGGAACTGCGGGTGAGTCACTGGCACTGTGGGTCATTCACTGGCACTGTGGGTCATTCACTGCCAGTGTGTGTCATTCACCGGCACTGCGGCTCATCTACAGACACTGTGGGTCATTCACTGGCACTGCGGGTCATTAACTGGCACTGTGGGTCATTCGATTGGCACTCTGGGTCATTCACTGGCACAGCGGGACATTCACAGAAATTACGGGTCAGTCACTGGCACTGTGGGTCATTCACTGGAACTGCGGGTCATTCACTGGCACTGTGGATCATTCACTGGCACTGTGGGTCATTTACTGGCACTGCGGGTCATTCACTGGCACTGCGGTACATTCACTGGCACTGCGGGTCATTCACTGGCACTGCGGGTCACTCACAGACACTGTGGGTCCTTCACTGGCACTGTGGGTCATTCACTGGCACTGTAGGTCATTCACTGCCACTGCGGGTCATTCACTGGCACTGTGGGTCATTCACTGGCACTGTAGGTCATTTACTGGCACTGAGGTTCATTCACTGGCACTGTGGGTCATTCTCTGGCACTGCGGGTCATTTACTGGCTCTGTGGGTCATTCACTGGCACTGCGGGTCATTCACAGACAGTGTGGGTCAGTCACTGGCACTGCGGATAATTCACTGGCACTCTGTGTCATTCACTGGCACTGCAGGTCAGTCACTGGCACTGTGGGTCATTCACAGTCACTGCGGGTCACTCACAGACACTGCGGGTCATTCGCTGGCACTTCGGGTCTTTCACAAAAGCTGTGGGTCATTCACAGACACTGTGGGTCATTCACAGGCACTGTTGGTTATTCACAGGCACTGCGGGTCATTCACCGGCACTGTGGGTCATTCACTGGCACTGCGGGTCATTCACTGGCACTGTGGGTCATTCACTGGCACTGTGGATGATTCACTGGCACGGCGGGTCATTCACTGGCACTGCGGGTCATTCACAAACACTGTGGGTTATTCAAAGAAACTGCGGGTCATTCACAGACACTGCGATTCATTCACTGGCACTGTGGTTCATTGACTGGCACTGTGGGTCATTCACTTGCACTGTGGGTTATTCACAGGCACTGCGGGTCATTCACAGACATTGTGGATCATTCACTGGCACTGTGGGTCATTCACTGGCAGTGTGGTTTACTCACATACACTGCGGGTCATTCACCGGCACTGTGGGTCATTCACTTGCACTGCGGGTCATTCACAGACACTGTGGGTCATTCACAGGCACTGCGGGTCATTCACAGATACTGCGGGTCATTCACCGGCACTGTGGTTCATTTACTGGCACTGTGGGTCAATCACTCGCTCTGCGGTTCATTCACAGACACTGTGTGTCATTCACTGGTACTGCGGGTTATTCACAGACACTGCGGGTCATTCACCGGCACTGTGGTTCATTCACTGACACTGCGGGTCATTCACTGACACTGCGGTTCATTCACTGGCACTGCGGGTCATTCACTGGCACTGCAGTTCATTGACTGGCACTGTGGGTCATTCACTGGCACTGCAGGTCATTCACTGGCACTGTGGGTCATTTACTGGCACTGTGGGTCATTCGCTGGCACTCCGGGTCATTCACTGGCACTGCGGGTCATTCACAATGTGCGCCATTCACTGCCAGTGTGGGTCATTCACCGGCACTGCGGCTCATTCACAGACACTGTGGGTCATTCACTGGCACTGCGGGTCATTAGCTGGCACTGTGGGTCATTCACTGGCACTCCGGGTCATTCACTGGCACTGCGGGTTATTCACAGACACTGCGGGTCAGTCACTGGCACTATGGGTTATTCACTGGAACTGCGGGTCATTCACTGGCACTGTGGGTCATTCACTGGCACTGCGGGTCATTCCCAGACATTGTGGATCATTCACTGACACTGTGGTTCATTCACTGGCACTGTGGGTCATTCACTGGCAGTGTGGTTTACTCACATACACTGCGGGTCATTCACCGGCACTGTGGGTCATTCACTTGCACTGCGGTTCATTCACAGACACTGTGGGTCATTCACAGGCACTGCGGGTCATTCACAGATACTGCGGGTCATTCACCGGCACTGTGGTTCATTCACTGGCACTGTGGGTCAATCACTCGCACTGCGGTTCATTCACAGACACTGTGTGTCATTCACTGGTACTGCGGGTTATTCACAGACACTGCGGGTCATTCACCGGCACTGTGGTTCATTCACTGACACTGCGGGTCATTCACTGACACTGCGGTTCATTCACTGGCACTGCGGGTCATTCACTGGCACTGCAGTTCATTGACTGGCACTGCGGGTCATTCACTGGCACTGTGGGTCATTCACTGGCACTGCGGGTCATTCACTTGCACTGCGGGTCATTTGCCGACACTGTGGGTCATTCACAGGCACTGCGGGTCATTCACAGACACTGTGGGTCATTCACTGGCACTGTGGTTCATTCACAGGAACTGCGGTTTATTCACCGGCACTGTGGGTCAATCACTGGCACTGTGGTTTATTCACAGGCACTGTGGTTTATTCACTAGCACTGCGGGTCATACACTGGCACTGTGGGTCATTCACTGGCACTGCGGGTCATTCACAGACACTGGGTCATTCACTGGCACTGCGGGTCATTCACAGGCACTGTGGGTCATTCACAGACACTGTGGGTCACTAACTGGCACTGCGGGTCATTCACAGAAACTGCGGGTCATTCACTGGCACTGTGGGTCATTCACTGGCACTGCAGGTCAGTCACTGGCACTGTGGGTCATTCACAGACACTGCGGGTCACTCACAGACACTGCGGGTCATTCGCTGGCACTTCGGGTCTTTCACAAAAGCTGTGGGTCATTCACAGACACTGTGGGCCATTCACTGGCACTGTGGGTCATTCATTGGCACTGCGGGTCATTCACAGGCACTGAGGGTCATTCACTGGCACTGCGGGTCATTCACTGGCACTGTGGGTCATTCACAGACAGTGTGGGTCATTCACTGGTACTGTGGTTCATTCACACACACTGCATGTCATTCACAGGCACTGCGGGTCATTCACAGACACTGTGGGTCATTCACTGGCACTGTGGTTCATTCACTGGCACTGTGGTTCATTCACTGGCACTGTGCGACAATCATTGGCACTGTGATTTATTCACAGACACTGTGGGTCATTTACTGGCACTGTGGGTCATTCACTTGCACTGTGGGTTATTCACAGGCACTGCGGGTCATTCACAGACATTGTGGATCATTCACATAACATAACATAACATAACATAACATTTATTTGCCATATAAACACAGTAATAATAAGAAGCATATATGATTAATTTAGCAGGAGACCATCATTAAGACTTTTAAAGTCGCTCACATGATAGCCACCTAAAACATTGTAGTGAAAATGAAAATAAATAATTATTATCAGTGCGGCAGTAGAAATGAAACAAACAAACAAACAAACAAAAAAAGACACAATAATTTAACATACCAGTAACATTTAAACACTGTTAAATGTAGAAAAAATTGATGTGTGAATACAAAATAAACAGAAAAAGACTAGCTGTAAAGATATTTTCAAGTGTGAAATAAATGAGTGAAGGTGAGAAAAATTAGGTATTAATTTTTTGACATACATAACAATTTTGAATAATGCAGGTGGAATCATACTTGGCAAGATAATATTTTTTAATATATTGACAAAAACCAGCAAAAGAATGTGTATATATTTTATCAAGAATGATACTAGGAGAAAGATTAAAGGTATTAACAATACTGAAACGTAAACACTTTTTTCTGAATTCGTGTTTTATTTTAGGTGTTCGAATATTATGACGATGGCGAGTGTTATGTGTGTGAACATTAAAACCAGTAGCAGATACAAAGTGATAAAAATAAACAGGTAATGAGCGATGTGATAATTTAAAAAGAAATTTTAGATGATTTTGTTCCAGAATATCTTTCACTTTCAGTACATTATATTTTATAAACATGGGATCAGTATGGGCCAAATAAGGACTCTTATTAATTATTCGTAGGGCTTTCTTTTGAAGTTTATATAATCGCTTTGAATCATATCCCCAGGCCAGTATACAATAATTTAAATGAGGTAAAACTAACGAGTTGTATATAGTAAGTAAAATCTGATCTGGTATGATGAACTTCAATTTATTTAGCACACCTATTATTTTGCTTATTTTATTTGATATTTTATCAATATGTTTTTTCCAACTCAAATGTTTAGTAATTGTAAGTCCCAGAAAATTAAATTCATCAACACAACAAATTTTCTCGTTATCAATTAAGAGCTCTGGAATAACTGTTTTCCTAGGTGGTTTATAGAAAACGATAAATTTAGACTTTTTACAATTTAAAGAAAGTTTATTAGATTTTAGCCATAAATTAATTATCTGAAGTTCGGAGTTTATTTTGCGCTCCTGTTCGTTTTTCGGAATATTATCTAAATCGGCTATGAACGTTGTATCATCAGCATAGATAATTGTTTTTAAATACTTAGTGATATCAGCAATATCATTGATATACAATAAAAACAGCAAAGGTCCTAAAATTGAACCTTGTGGTACACCAGTTTTAATATTAGACAGATTCGACTTAACACCACCTAATTCAGTATATTGACGTCTGTTTGTGAGGTAATTACGAAATAAAAAAAGAGCTTTGTCTTTAATACCGTAATATTTCAATTTATATAATAGAATTTCGTGATCTAAAGTATCAAACGCTTTAGAAAAATCCAGAAATATTGCTAACGGAGTTTTACCTTTATCCATTGAAATCATCAGTCTGTCGATTAATTCTATAGCAGCTGATTG
Organism: Flabesymbios commensalis; assembly: GCA_964017125.1. Taxonomy (NCBI): domain Eukaryota; kingdom Metazoa; phylum Annelida; class Polychaeta; order Terebellida; family Flabelligeridae; genus Flabesymbios; species Flabesymbios commensalis. The sequence goes on along the minus strand of OZ024909.1, from coordinate 7,102,750 downwards.
AGTGGAATGATTTTTGCGAAAACCATATTGGCTATCAGTCAAGATATTATTCAGAGATAAATAGTTGGTTAGTTGGTTAAAAATAATTTTTTCAAAGATTTTTGAAATACTTGTTAAAAGGGAAATTGGTCGGTAATTAGTTGCTAGTAAAGGATCTCCTGCTTTTAATAAAGGATGAATTTTAGCAGTTTTTAAATTGTCCGGAAAAATTCCGGTAGTAAATATTTGATTAATAATGACAGTCAATGGCATTGATAGTTCTTCAATAATATATTTTATAAGTTTACTGCTAATTCCATCTGATCCACAACTGTTTTTAGAATTAAGACATTTAATAACTTCACATATCTCATTTTCAGTAACTAATTGAAATGAAAAAGTAGATGTGGCAGGGTTTCGAAGAAAATGAGTAAAATAAGTGTTTGAATTATCTGAGGTGCTTTTATTGGTTTTGTGCATAATATTTGATCCAATGTTAGTAAAATAATCATTAAGATAATTAATAATATTTTGTTTGTTATTTGTAACTGTGCCATTAATGTTTATTCTATCCAATGTAAGTTGTGACTTATGTTTCCTATTTACAACATCGCTGATGGCTGACCAGGTTTGCTTTACATCAGATTTATACTTTTGAAAAAGATTAGCATAATAAGATTTTTTTGCCAAATATATATTCCTTCGTAAAATGTAATTATAAGTCCCCAGTCATTCACTGGCACTGTGGGTCATTCACTGGCAGTGTGGTTTACTCACATACACTGCGGGTCATTCACCGGCACTGTGGGTCATTCACTTGCACTGCGGGTCATTCACAGACACTGTGGGTCATTCACAGGCACTGCGGGTCATTCACAGATACTGCGGGTCATTCACCGGCACTGTGGTTCATTCACTGGCACTGTGGGTCAATCACTCGCACTGCGGTTCATTCACAGACACTGTGTGTCATTCACTGGTACTGCGGGTTATTCACAGACACTGCGGGTCATTCACCGGCACTGTGGTTCATTCACTGACACTGCGGGTCATTCACTGGCACTGCGGTTCATTCACTGGCACTGCGGGTCATTCACTGGCACTGCAGTTCATTGACTGGCACTGTGGGTCATTCACTGGCACTGCAGGTCATTCACTGGCACTGTGGGTCATTTACTGGCACTGTGGGTCATTCGCTGGCACTCCGGGTCATTCACTGGCACTGCGGGTCATTCACAGATACTGCGGGTCAGTCACTGGCACTGTGGGTCATTCACCGGCAATGTGCGTCATTCACTGCCAGTGTGGGTCATTCACCGGCACTGCGGCTCATTCACAGACACTGTGGGTCATTCACTGGCACTGCGGGTCATTAGCTGGCAATGTGGGTCATTCACTGGCACTCCGGGTCATTCACTGGCACTGCGGGTTATTCACAGACACTGCGGGTCAGTCACTGGCACTATGGGTTATTCACTGGAACTGCGGGTCATTCACTGGCACTGTGGGTCATTCACTGGCACTGCGGGTCATTCACAGACATTGTGGATCATTCACTGACACTGTGGTTCATTCACTGGCACTGTGGGTCATTCACTGGCAGTGTGGTTTACTCACATACACCGCGGGTCATTCACCGGCACTGTGGGTCATTCACTTGCACTGCGGGTCATTCACAGACACTGTGGGTCATTCACAGGCACTGCGGGTCATTCACAGATACTGCGGGTCATTCACCGGCACTGTGGTTCACTCACTGGCACTGTGGGTCAATCACTCGCACTGCGGTTCATTCACAGACACTGTGTGTCATTCACTGGTACTGCGGGTTATTCACAGACACTGCGGGTCATTCACCGGCACTGTGGTTCATTCACTGACACTGCGGGTCATTCACTGACACTGCGGTTCATTCACTGGCACTGCGGGTCATTCACTGGCACTGCAGTTCATTGACTGGCACTGCGGGTCATTCACTGGCACTGTGGGTCATTCACTGGCACTGCGGGTCATTCACTTGCACTGCGGGTCATTTGCCGACATTGTGGGTCATTCACAGGCACTGCGGGTCATTCACAGACACTGTGGGTCATTCACTGGCACTGTGGCTCATTCACAGGAACTGCGGTTTATTCACCGGCACTGTGGGTCAATCACTGGCACTGTGGTTTATTCACAGGCACTGTGGTTTATTCACTAGCACTGCGGGTCATACACTGGCACTGTGGGTCATTCACTGGCACTGCGGGTCATTCAAAGACACTGGGTCATTCACTGGCACTGCGGGTCATTCACAGGCACTGTGGGTCATTCACAGACACTGTGGGTCACTAACTGGCACTGCGGATCATTCACAGAAACTGCGGGTCATTCACCGGCACTGTGGATCATTCACTGGCACTGCAGGTCAGTCACTGGCACTGTGGGTCATTCACAGACACTGCGGGTCACTCACAGACACTGCGGGTCATTCGCTGGCACTTCGGGTCTTTCACAAAAGCTGTGGGTCATTCACAGACACTGTGGGCCACTCACTGGCACTGTGGGTCATTCATTGGCACTGCGAGTCATTCACAGGCACTGAGGGTCATTCACTGGCACTGCGGGTCATTCACTGGCACTGTGGGTCATTCACAGACAGTGTGGGTCATTCACTGGTACTGTGGTTCATTCACACACACTGCATGTCATTCACAGGCACTGCGGGTCATTCACTGGCACTGTGGGTCATTCACTGGCACTGTGGGTCATTCACTTGCACTGCGGGTCATTCACAGACACTGTGGCTCATTCACACGCACTGCGGGTCATTCACAGACATTGTAGATCATTCACTGGCACTGTGGTTTATTCACTGGCACTGTGAGTCATTCACTGGCACTGTGGTTTACTCACAGACACTGCGGGTCATTCACCGGCACTGTGGGTCATTCACTTGCACTGCTAGTCATTCACAGACACTGTGGGTCATTCACAGGCACTGCGGGTCATTCACAGACACTGCGGGTCATTCACCGGCACTGTGGTTCATTCACCGGCACTGTGGGTCATTCACTGGCACTGTTGGTCATTCACTGGCACTGTGGGTCATTCACTCGCACTGCGGGTCATTCACTTGCACTGCGGGTCATTCGCAGACACTGTGGGTCATTCACAGGCACCGGGTCATTCACAGACACTGTGGGTCATTCACTGGCACTGTGCGTCATTCACTGGCACTGTGGTTCATTCACAGGCACTGTGGGTCAATCACTGGCACTGTGGTTTATTCACAGGCACTGTTGTTTCTTCACTGGCACTGCGGGTCATACACTGGCACTGTGGGTCATTCACTGGCACTGCGGGTCATTCACAGGCACTGGGTCATTCATTGGCACTGCGGGTCATTCACAGGCACTGTGGGTCATTCACAGACACTGTGGGTCACTAACTGGCACTGCGGGCGATTCACAGGAACTGCGGGTCATTCACTGGCACTGTGGGTCATTCACTGGCACTGCGGGTCATTCACTGGCACTGTGGGTCATTCACTGGCCCTGTGGGTCATTTGATGGCACTCCGGGTCATCCACTGGCACTGCGGGTCATTCACAGACACTGCGGGTGAGTCACTGGCACTGTGGGTCATTCACTGGCACTATGGGTCATTCACTGCCAGTGTGGGTCATTCACCGGCACTGCGGCTCATCTACAGACACTGTGGGTCATTCACTGGCACTGCGGGTCATTAACTGGCACTGTGGGTCATTCGCTGGCACTCCGGGTCATTCACTGGCACTGCGGGACATTCACAGAAACTACGGGTCAGTCACTGGCACTGTGGATCATTCACTGGCACTGTGGGTCATTTACTGGCACTGCGGGTCATTCACTGGCACTGCGGTACATTCACTGGCACTGCGGGTCATTCACTGGCACTGCGGGTCACTCACAGACACTGTGGGTCATTCACTGGCACTGTGGGTCATTCACTGGCACTGTAGGTCATTCACTGCCACTGCGGATCATTCACTGGCACTGTGGGTCATTCACTGGCACTGTAGGTCATTTACTGGCACTGAGGTTCATTCACTGGCACTGTGGGTCATTCTCTGGCACTGCGGGTCATTTACTGGCTCTGTGGGTCATTCACTTGCACTGTGGGTTATTCACAGGCACTGCGGGTCATTCACAGACATTGTGGATCATTCACATAACATAACATAACATAACATAACATTTATTTGCCATATAAACACAGTAATAATAAGAAGCATATATGATTAATTTAGCAGGAGACCATCATTAAGACTTTTAAAGTCGCTCACATGATAGCCACCTAAAACATTGTAGTGAAAATGAAAATAAATAATTATTATCAGTGCGGCAGTAGAAATGAAACAAACAAACAAACAAACAAAAAAAGACACAATAATTTAACATACCAGTAACATTTAAACACTGTTAAATGTAGAAAAAATTGATGTGTGAATACAAAATAAACAGAAAAAGACTAGCTGTAAAGATATTTTCAAGTGTGAAATAAATGAGTGAAGGTGAGAAAAATTAGGTATTAATTTTTTGACATACATAACAATTTTGAATAATGCAGGTGGAATCATACTTGGCAAGATAATATTTTTTAATATATTGACAAAAACCAGCAAAAGAATGTGTATATATTTTATCAAGAATGATACTAGGAGAAAGATTAAAGGTATTAACAATACTGAAACGTAAACACTTTTTTCTGAATTCGTGTTTTATTTTAGGTGTTCGAATATTATGACGATGGCGAGTGTTATGTGTGTGAACATTAAAACCAGTAGCAGATACAAAGTGATAAAAATAAACAGGTAATGAGCGATGTGATAATTTAAAAAGAAATTTTAGATGATTTTGTTCCAGAATATCTTTCACTTTCAGTACATTATATTTTATAAACATGGGATCAGTATGGGCCAAATAAGGACTCTTATTAATTATTCGTAGGGCTTTCTTTTGAAGTTTATATAATCGCTTTGAATCATATCCCCAGGCCAGTATACAATAATTTAAATGAGGTAAAACTAACGAGTTGTATATAGTAAGTAAAATCTGATCTGGTATGATGAACTTCAATTTATTTAGCACACCTATTATTTTGCTTATTTTATTTGATATTTTATCAATATGTTTTTTCCAACTCAAATGTTTAGTAATTGTAAGTCCCAGAAAATTAAATTCATCAACACAACAAATTTTCTCGTTATCAATTAAGAGCTCTGGAATAACTGTTTTCCTAGGTGGTTTATAGAAAACGATAAATTTAGACTTTTTACAATTTAAAGAAAGTTTATTAGATTTTAGCCATAAATTAATTATCTGAAGTTCGGAGTTTATTTTGCGCTCCTGTTCGTTTTTCGGAATATTATCTAAATCGGCTATGAACGTTGTATCATCAGCATAGATAATTGTTTTTAAATACTTAGTGATATCAGCAATATCATTGATATACAATAAAAACAGCAAAGGTCCTAAAATTGAACCTTGTGGTACACCAGTTTTAATATTAGACAGATTCGACTTAACACCACCTAATTCAGTATATTGACGTCTGTTTGTGAGGTAATTACGAAATAAAAAAAGAGCTTTGTCTTTAATACCGTAATATTTCAATTTATATAATAGAATTTCGTGATCTAAAGTATCAAACGCTTTAGAAAAATCCAGAAATATTGCTAACGGAGTTTTACCTTTATCCATTGAAATCATCAGTCTGTCGATTAATTCTATAGCAGCTGATTGAGTGGAATGATTTTTGCGAAAACCATATTGGCTATCAGTCAAGATATTATTCAGAGATAAATAGTTGGTTAGTTGGTTAAAAATAATTTTTTCAAAGATTTTTGAAATACTTGTTAAAAGGGAAATTGGTCGGTAATTAGTTGCTAGTAAAGGATCTCCTGCTTTTAATAAAGGATGAATTTTAGCAGTTTTTAAATTGTCCGGAAAAATTCCGGTAGTAAATATTTGATTAATAATGACAGTCAATGGCATTGATAGTTCTTCAATAATATATTTTATAAGTTTACTGCTAATTCCATCTGATCCACAACTGTTTTTAGAATTAAGACATTTAATAACTTCACATATCTCATTTTCAGTAACTAATTGAAATGAAAAAGTAGATGTGGCAGGGTTTCGAAGAAAATGAGTAAAATAAGTGTTTGAATTATCTGAGGTGCTTTTATTGGTTTTGTGCATAATATTTGATCCAATGTTAGTAAAATAATCATTAAGATAATTAATAATATTTTGTTTGTTATTTGTAACTGTGCCATTAATGTTTATTCTATCCAATGTAAGTTGTGACTTATGTTTCCTATTTACAACATCGCTGATGGCTGACCAGGTTTGCTTTACATCAGATTTATACTTTTGAAAAAGATTAGCATAATAAGATTTTTTTGCCAAATATATATTCCTTCGTAAAATGTAATTATAAGTCCCCAGTCATTCACTGGCACTGTGGGTCATTCACTGGCAGTGTGGTTTACTCACATACACTGCGGGTCATTCACCGGCACTGTGGGTCATTCACTTGCACTGCGGGTCATTCACAGACACTGTGGGTCATTCACAGGCACTGCGGGTCATTCACAGATACTGCGGGTCATTCACCGGCACTGTGGTTCATTCACTGGCACTGTGGGTCAATCACTCGCACTGCGGTTCATTCACAGACACTGTGTGTCATTCACTGGTACTGCGGGTTATTCACAGACACTGCGGGTCATTCACCGGCACTGTGGTTCATTCACTGACACTGCGGGTCATTCACTGGCACTGCGGTTCATTCACTGGCACTGCGGGTCATTCACTGGCACTGCAGTTCATTGACTGGCACTGTGGGTCATTCACTGGCACTGCAGGTCATTCACTGGCACTGTGGGTCATTTACTGGCACTGTGGGTCATTCGCTGGCACTCCGGGTCATTCACTGGCACTGCGGGTCATTCACAGATACTGCGGGTCAGTCACTGGCACTGTGGGTCATTCACCGGCAATGTGCGTCATTCACTGCCAGTGTGGGTCATTCACCGGCACTGCGGCTCATTCACAGACACTGTGGGTCATTCACTGGCACTGCGGGTCATTAGCTGGCAATGTGGGTCATTCACTGGCACTCCGGGTCATTCACTGGCACTGCGGGTTATTCACAGACACTGCGGGTCAGTCACTGGCACTATGGGTTATTCACTGGAACTGCGGGTCATTCACTGGCACTGTGGGTCATTCACTGGCACTGCGGGTCATTCACAGACATTGTGGATCATTCACTGACACTGTGGTTCATTCACTGGCACTGTGGGTCATTCACTGGCAGTGTGGTTTACTCACATACACCGCGGGTCATTCACCGGCACTGTGGGTCATTCACTTGCACTGCGGGTCATTCACAGACACTGTGGGTCATTCACAGGCACTGCGGGTCATTCACAGATACTGCGGGTCATTCACCGGCACTGTGGTTCACTCACTGGCACTGTGGGTCAATCACTCGCACTGCGGTTCATTCACAGACACTGTGTGTCATTCACTGGTACTGCGGGTTATTCACAGACACTGCGGGTCATTCACCGGCACTGTGGTTCATTCACTGACACTGCGGGTCATTCACTGACACTGCGGTTCATTCACTGGCACTGCGGGTCATTCACTGGCACTGCAGTTCATTGACTGGCACTGCGGGTCATTCACTGGCACTGTGGGTCATTCACTGGCACTGCGGGTCATTCACTTGCACTGCGGGTCATTTGCCGACATTGTGGGTCATTCACAGGCACTGCGGGTCATTCACAGACACTGTGGGTCATTCACTGGCACTGTGGCTCATTCACAGGAACTGCGGTTTATTCACCGGCACTGTGGGTCAATCACTGGCACTGTGGTTTATTCACAGGCACTGTGGTTTATTCACTAGCACTGCGGGTCATACACTGGCACTGTGGGTCATTCACTGGCACTGCGGGTCATTCAAAGACACTGGGTCATTCACTGGCACTGCGGGTCATTCACAGGCACTGTGGGTCATTCACAGACACTGTGGGTCACTAACTGGCACTGCGGATCATTCACAGAAACTGCGGGTCATTCACTGGCACTGTGGATCATTCACTGGCACTGCAGGTCAGTCACTGGCACTGTGGGTCATTCACAGACACTGCGGGTCACTCACAGACACTGCGGGTCATTCGCTGGCACTTCGGGTCTTTCACAAAAGCTGTGGGTCATTCACAGACACTGTGGGCCATTCACTGGCACTGTGGGTCATTCATTGGCACTGCGAGTCATTCACAGGCACTGAGGGTCATTCACTGGCACTGCGGGTCATTCACTGGCACTGTGGGTCATTCACAGACAGTGTGGGTCATTCACTGGTACTGTGGTTCATTCACACACACTGCATGTCATTCACAGGCACTGCGGGTCATTCACTGGCACTGTGGGTCATTCACTGGCACTGTGGGTCATTCACTTGTACTGCGGGTCATTCACAGACACTGTGGCTCATTCACACGCACTGCGGGTCATTCACAGACATTGTAGATCATTCACTGGCACTGTGGTTTATTCACTGGCACTGTGAGTCATTCACTGGCACTGTGGTTTACTCACAGACACTGCGGGTCATTCACCGGCACTGTGGGTCATTCACTTGCACTGCTAGTCATTCACAGACACTGTGGGTCATTCACAGGCACTGCGGGTCATTCACAGACACTGCGGGTCATTCACCGGCACTGTGGTTCATTCACCGGCACTGTGGGTCATTCACTGGCACTGTTGGTCATTCACTGGCACTGTGGGTCATTCACTCGCACTGCGGGTCATTCACTTGCACTGCGGGTCATTCGCAGACACTGTGGGTCATTCACAGGCACCGGGTCATTCACAGACACTGTGGGTCATTCACTGGCACTGTGCGTCATTCACTGGCACTGTGGTTCATTCACAGGCACTGTGGGTCAATCACTGGCACTGTGGTTTATTCACAGGCACTGTTGTTTCTTCACTGGCACTGCGGGTCATACACTGGCACTGTGGGTCATTCACTGGCACTGCGGGTCATTCACAGGCACTGGGTCATTCATTGGCACTGCGGGTCATTCACAGGCACTGTGGGTCATTCACAGACACTGTGGGTCACTAACTGGCACTGCGGGCGATTCACAGGAACTGCGGGTCATTCACTGGCACTGTGGGTCATTCACTGGCACTGCGGGTCATTCACTGGCACTGTGGGTCATTCACTGGCCCTGTGGGTCATTTGATGGCACTCCGGGTCATCCACTGGCACTGCGGGTCATTCACAGACACTGCGGGTGAGTCACTGGCACTGTGGGTCATTCACTGGCACTATGGGTCATTCACTGCCAGTGTGGGTCATTCACCGGCACTGCGGCTCATCTACAGACACTGTGGGTCATTCACTGGCACTGCGGGTCATTAACTGGCACTGTGGGTCATTCGCTGGCACTCCGGGTCATTCACTGGCACTGCGGGACATTCACAGAAACTACGGGTCAGTCACTGGCACTGTGGATCATTCACTGGCACTGTGGGTCATTTACTGGCACTGCGGGTCATTCACTGGCACTGCGGTACATTCACTGGCACTGCGGGTCATTCACTGGCACTGCGGGTCACTCACAGACACTGTGGGTCATTCACTGGCACTGTGGGTCATTCACTGGCACTGTAGGTCATTCACTGCCACTGCGGATCATTCACTGGCACTGTGGGTCATTCACTGGCACTGTAGGTCATTTACTGGCACTGAGGTTCATTCACTGGCACTGTGGGTCATTCTCTGGCACTGCGGGTCATTTACTGGCTCTGTGGGTCATTCACTGGCACTGCGGGTCATTCACAGACAGTGTGGGTCAGTCACTGGCACTGCGGATAATTCACTGGCACTCTGTGTCATTCACTGGCACTGCAGGTCAGTCACTGGCACTGTGGGTCATTCACAGACACTGCGGGTCACTCACAGACACTGCGGGTCATTCGCTGGCACTTCGGGTCTTTCACAAAAGCTGTGGGTCATTCACAGACACTGTGGGCCATTCACAGACACTGTGGGTCATTCACAGGCACTGTTGGTTATTCACAGGCACTGCGGGTCATTCACCGGCACTGTGGGTCATTCACTGGCACTGCGGGTCATTCACTGGCACTGTGGGTCATTCACTGGCACTGTGGATGATTCACTGGCACGGCGGGTCATTCACTGGCACTGCGGGTCATTCACAAACACTGTGGGTTATTCAAAGAAACTGCGGGTCATTCACAGACACTGCGATTCATTCACTGGCACTGTGGTTCATTCACTGGCACTGTGGGTCATTCACTTGCACTGCGGGTCATTCACAGACACTGTGGGTTATTCACAGGCACTGGGGGTCATTCACAGACATTGTGGATCATTCACTGGCACTGTGGGTCATTCACTGGCAGTGTGGTTTACTCACATACACTGCGGGTCATTCACCGGCACTGTGGGTCATTCACTTGCACTGCGGGTCATTCACAGACACTGTGGGTCATTCACAGGCACTGCGGGTCATTCACAGATACTGCGGGTCATTCACCGGCACTGTGGTTCATTCACTGGCACTGTGGGTCAATCACTCGCACTGCGGTTCATTCACAGACACTGTGTGTCATTCACTGGTACTGCGGGTTATTCACAGACACTGCGGGTCATTCACCGGCACTGTGGTTCATTCACTGACACTGCGGGTCATTCACTGGCACTGCGGTTCATCCACTGGCACTGCGGGTCATTCACTGGCACTGCAGTTCATTGACTGGCACTGTGGGTCATTCACTGGCACTGCAGGTCATTCACTGGCACTGTGGGTCATTTACTGGCACTGTGGGTCATTCGCTGGCACTCCGGGTCATTCACTGGCACTGCGGGTCATTCACAGACACTGCGGGTCAGTCACTGGCACTGTGGGTCATTCACTGGCAATGTGCGTCATTCACTGCCAGTGTGGGTCATTCACCGGCACTGCGGCTCATTCACAGACACTGTGGGTCATTCACTGGCACTGCGGGTCATTAGCTGGCACTGTGGGTCATTCACTGGCACTCCGGGTCATTCACTGGCACTGCGGGTTATTCACAGACACAGCGGGTCAGTCACTGGCACTATGGGTTATTCACTGGAACTGCGGGTCATTCACTGGCACTGTGGGTCATTCACTGGCACTGCGGGTCATTCACAGACATTGTGGATCATTTACTGGCACTGTGGTTCATTCACTGGCACTGTGGGCCATTCACTGGCAGTGTGGTTTACTCACATACACGGCGGGTCATTCACCGGCGCTGTGGGTCATTCACTTGCACTGCGGGTCATTCACAGACACTGTGGGTCATTCACAGGCACTGCGGGTCATTCACAGATACTGCGGGTCATTCACCGGCACTGTGGTTCATTCACTGGCACTGTGGGTCAATCACTCGCACTGCGGTTCATTCACAGACACTGTGTGTCATTCACTGGTATTGCGGGTTATTCACAGACACTGCGGGTCATTCACCGGCACTGTGGTTTATTCACTGACACTGCGGGTCATTCACTGGCACTGCGGTCCATTCACTGGCACTGCGGGTCATTCACTGGCACTGCAGTTCATTGACTGGCACTGCGGGTCATTCACTGGCACTGTGGGTCATTCACTGGCACTGCGGGTCATTCATTTGCACTGCGGGTCATTTGCCGACACTGTGGGTCATTCACAGGCACTGCGGGTCATTCACAGACACTGTGGGTCATTCACTGGCACTGTGGTTCATTCACAGGAACTGCGGTTTATTTACCGGCACTGTGGGTCAATCACTGGCACTGTGGTTTATTCACAGGCACTGTGGTTTATTCACTAGCACTGCGTGTCATACACTGGCACTGTGGGTCATTCACTGGCACTGCGGGTCATTCACAGACACTGGGCCATTCACTGGCACTGCGGGTCATTCACAGGCACTGTGGGTCATTCACAGACACTGTGGGTCACTAACTGGCACTGCGGGTCATTCACAGAAACTGCGGGTCATTCACTGGCACTGTGGGTCATTCACTGGCACTGCAGGTCATTCACTGGCACTGCGGGTCATTCACTGGCACTGTGGGTCATTCGCTGGCACTCCGGGTCATTCACTGGCACTGCGGGTCATTCACAGACACTGCGGGTCAGTCACTGGCACTGTGGGTCATTCACTGGCAATGTGCGTCATTCACTGCCAGTGTGGGTCATTCACCGGCACTGCGGCTCATTCACAGACACTGTGGGTCATTCACTGGCACTGCGGGTCATTAGCTGGCACTGTGGGTCATTCACTGGCACTCCGGGTCATTCACTGGCACTGCGGGTTATTCACAGACACTGCGGGTCAGTCACTGGCACTATGGGTTATTCACTGGAACTGCGGGTCATTCACTGGCACTGTGGGTCATTCACTGGCACTGCGGTACATTCACTGGCACGGCGGGTCATTCACTGGCACTGCGGGTCACTCACAGACACTGTGGGTCATTCACTGGCACTGTGGGCCATTCACTGGCACTGTAGGTCACTCACTACCACTGCGGGTCATTCACTGGCACTGCGGTTCATTCACTGGCACTGCGGGTCATTCACTGGTACTGCAGTTCATTGACTGGCACTGCGGGTCATTCACTGGCACTGTGGGTCATTCACTGGCACTGTGGTTTATTCACAGGCACTGTGGTTTATTCACTAGCACTGCGTGTCATACACTGGCACTGTGGGTCATTCACTGGCACTGCGGGTCATTCACAGACACTGGGTCATTCACTGGCACTG
>OZ024909.1:6412707-6435511 GCA_964017125.1 Flabesymbios commensalis | reverse complement strand
ATTTGTAACACTTTATCGAAATGTATAAGCCCTCACTAACTTCCATTAGGGTAAAAAATTAAAGAAAATTGACAAATATTCTTAAAGCACACCAGCCAGACAGCCAGCCAGCCTTGAACCAGCCAGCTATCCAGCCAATCAGCCTTCAGTCAGCCGCCAGCCAGTCGCCAGCCAGCCGCCAGCCAGCTGCCAGCTTTATTTGTAAAACTTTATCGAAATGTATAAGCCTTTACTAACTTCCGTTAGGGTAAAAAAATTAAGAAAATTGTCAAATCCAGCTATCCAGCCAACCAGCCTTCAGTCAGCCGCCAGCAAGTCGCTAAAAAAGTTTGCCTTTACTTACTTCTGGCTTATTACAACAGTGCTTTGAATAATCCCAACAACAAAAGTGATTATTTGTTAACGTTTTTACAATAACACATTTTTATTCACATGTAAATTGTATATCTAAAATCGCATGATAAAGATGTCTTAAAGAAAGTGAAAAAAAAAATTGTGATACATTCTTAAAGCTCGCCAGCCAGCCAGCATCCAGCCAGCCAATCAGCCGTCGACCATCCAGCGCCAGCCAGCCTTTAGCCAACTGCCAGCCAGACGCCAGCCAGCCGTTAGCCAGCTGCCAGCCAGCCAGCATCCAGCCAGCCAACCAACCAGCCGCCTACCAGCCAGCGACAGCCAGCCTCGAGACAGCCGCCAGCCAGGTGCGAGCCAGCTGTTAGCCAGCCGCCAGTCTGCCGCCAGCCAGCCGCCAGCTTTATTTGTAAAACTTTATCGAAATGTATAAGCCTTTACTAACTTCGGTTAGGATAAAAAAATTAAGAAAATTGCCAAATCCAGCTATCCAGCCAACCAGCCTTCAGTCAGCCGCCAGCCAGTCGCCAGCAAGCCGCCAAAAGAGTAAGACTTTACTAACTTCTGGCTTTGTACAAAAGTGCTTTGAATAATCCCTACAACAAAAGTGATTATTTGTTAACGTTTTCATAATAACACATTTTTTATTCATATGTAAATTGTATATCTAAAATCGCATGATAAAGAAGTCTTGAAGAGAGGTAAAAAAAAATTGTGATACATTCTTAGAGCTCGCAAGCCAGCCAGCCAGCATCTAGTCAGCCAACTGGCCGCCGATCATCCAGCGTCAGCCAGCCTCGATCCAACTGCCAGCCAGACGCCAACCAGCCATTGGCCAGCCGCCAGCCAGCTAGCCAGCATCCAGCCAGCCAACCGGCCGCCTACCAGCCAGCGCCAGCCAGCCTCAAGACAACCGCGAGCCAGCCGCGAGCCAGCCGATAGCCAGTCGCCAATCTGCCGCCAGCCAGCCGCCAGCTTTATTTGTGAAACTTTATCGAAATGTATAAGCATTTACTAACTTCCGTTAGGGTAAGAAAATAGCCAGCCAGCCGCCAGCATCCAGCCAGCCAACCAGCCGCCTACCAGCAAGCGCCAGCCAGCCTGGTGCCAACCGCCAGCCAGCCGCGAGCAAACCGTAATCCAGCTGCCAGCCAGCCACCAACCAGCCGCCAGCCAGCTGCAAGCCAGCTGCAAGCCAGCCGCCACCCAGCCGCGAGTCAGCCACTAGTCTGGCGCCAGCCAGCCACCAACTTTATTTGTAAAAATTTATCGAAATGTAAAAGCCTTTACTAGCTTCCGTTAGGGTAAAAAAATAAAGAAAATAGCCAGCCAGCCGCCAGCATCCAGCCAGCCAACCAGCCGCCTACCAGCTAGTGCTAGCCAGCCTGGAGCCAACCGCCAGCCAGCCACGAGCAAACCGTTTGTCAGCCGCCAGCCAGCCACCAACCAGACGCCAGCCAGCTGCAAGCCAGCTGCAAGCCAGCCGCCACCCAGCCGCGAGTCAGCCACCAGTCTGCCGCCAGCCAGCCACCAACTTTATTTGTAAAAAATTATCGAAATGTATAAGCCTTTACTAACTTCCGTTAGGGTAAAAACATAAAGAAAATTACCAGCCAGCCGCCAGCATCGAGCCAGCCAACCAGCCGCCTACCAGCAAGCGCCAGCCAGCCTGGAGCCAACCACCAGCCAGTCACAAGCAAACCGTTAGCCAGCCGCCAGCCAGCCACCAACCAGCCGCCAGCCAGCTGCAAGCCAGCCGCCACCCAGCCGCCAGTCAGCCACCAGTCTGCTGCCAGCCAGCCACCAGCTTTATTTGTAAAACTTTATCAAAAAGTATAAGCCCTCACCAACTTCCGTTAGGGTAAAAAATTAAAGAAAATTGACAAATATTCTTAATGCCCACCAGCCAGACTGCCAGCCAGCCTTGAACCAGACACCTACAAGCCAACCAGCCTTCAGTCCGCCGCCAGCCAGCCACCAGCCAGCCGCTAGTCAGCCGCCAGTCTGCCGCCATCCTGCCGCCAGCTTTTTTTGTAAAACTTTATCGAAATGGATAAGCCTTTACTAACTTCCGTTAGTGTAAAAAAATTATGAAAATTGCCAAATATTCTTAAAGCCCACCAGCCAGACAGCCAGCCAGCCTTGAACCAGCAAACCAGCTATCCAGCCAGCCATCATTAGCGTATTAAAACTGATAACTGCCCACGCTATCTATCTATATGCCTAATGTATTTCTGATGTTTCAATAACACCATAATAGAGTAACTACACGACATGTAGCACATAATAACACTATGAGGTGTCGCAGTACATGAAAATGTTGTAGAATGTATCCTAGATGTATACTAGCACGTTCTACCACATATTACAACTATACATTTTTCTAAAGATGTTGTAGATAAAATTGCAGCTATCCGTTCCAAATTTCTAGATAAAGTTGATAATATTCCAGCAGTGCAAAAAACAGAACTCAGATCCAAAATGAACTCTTTTGAGCGTGCGACAGAAGATGAAATTAAATAGCTTGTTTTGAGCTCATCGTCAAAATCATGTGATCTGGACCCCATTTCTACAACTGTGCTGAAAAATTGTCTTGATATATTAGTAACTCCCATCACTGATATAATTAACATTTCAATGGACACAAGTACATTTCCTTAAAAATTCAAAGAAGCTCATGTAAGACCATTACTTAAAAAAACATATCTTCCTAAACAAACTGAAAAATTACAGGCCTTTCTTCTCATTACGACCAAACTTCAGCGAGAAAAAATCTTAAATAATACCTCATGCTTATTTTTAGGTCAAGACACAAGTTCATCTGCATCAGCCAGAAATTTTGGTGGAATATTCGACAGTAGCTCGGATTTCCGAAAAGACATATCTTAAAAAGCGACATATCCCAAACATGTAGGGCATGCGTCCATCATATCCGTGACCTGCGGCGAATTTGAAAAAGTCTGTCCTTAGATCTTTCCAAGCAAATTGCAGTGGCACTGCTCAGTAGCAAGTTAGATTATTGTAACTCACTTTTCCAAAATATGCCAGAAAAAGGTATTGCTAGATAACAAGGCGTTTAGAACTGCCTTGCAGGAGTGGTAACCAAGGCCCCCACGTTTTAGTTGTTCCGTTCCTATTCTAAAACGATTACATTGGCTTCCTGTCAAAATTTGGAATTAATTTTATAAGAGGCACAATAACTTTCCGAACCCTAAAAGACAACCAGCCTGCATATCTGGCTGACTTACTTGTTTGTCCGAAATGCTCAAAATATCTACACTACAATTTCAAATCGATTTGTTGGTCATCGTATCAAAACTAAGACTGGGTCAAGAGCTTTCTCTATTTCTGGCCCAGCCTTATGGAACTGTGCCTGTGCCAATACGTAATGCCGAAACAATTTTAACATTCCGGAAATTACTTAAATCTCACCTATTTGATCTGGCTTTCCCACCCTAGCTCCTTAGCAGCCTGGCCCCCTGTTGACGAACCTGCTTTGGCCTCGATTATGACACATGATCACGCTAAGGATTTGTGCGCCTCTGAGATCGGTCCGCTCAGTAGGCGCTACGTGATATGTATAATGTATGCTAGGATGTATGCTCGAGCATGCTGTACTTGCAACAGAAAAGTTAGGACTGACAAGATGATTCTGAAGGGTCCAGTCCAACTATTTACTCATCACTCATCACTTTCATCGAAACTCATAATTGTCATCGTATTCTTCATGATCAACCTGGTCATCTCCTTTCCGATCACCAGCATCCAGTAAATCAACCAGCGAGGTTGCTAGGACAGGACTACATGATCACAGTGATTTCCCGACTCCTAGGTCAGTTTTCAACCACCCCTGTTGCTCCTCGTACATGCACGAAGCAACCCGGTGGTTCACATGCTGGATGTGTGGCTCCAAAGCATACTGGTACGGGGAAGGCGAGACAGGTCGACAATGGACTTGGAAATTAGCTTCTTGTCTTCTCTCACCATCTTGTGGGGCAGATTGACATGGACGGCTTTCACAGAAGATTTACTTATGTGTCCATACACCAGCTGCTTCATCACCTGAGGCTTGGCATTTGACGTCGTCACCCATTTGCCTGAATGTTCTGTAGAACCTGGTATTTTTTTCCAGCTTTTTAGGTGGCCCCACCTTTCCCTTGCCTTTGAATGAACTGGCTCAATCCTCTCCACTGAAGATACCTTAGCCGAGGGGGGTGGCACGTTAATAGTATTCTCCGAGAGCCACGTCAGGTAATTGAATTTGTATGTTGACAATCTGTCTGTACTTCCCGATCCTGTGTCACACAGTCATATTGATTAAATGCAGTAGCAAGACTAGTAACATAACACAATCTTACCCAGCTATCTGTTGTAACCAGTAACAAATTGATGAATTCTACCTTTAAAAATGAGGACTGCCATATTTGTTCTGTCCCGCCTGGAAGTGGCCTGCTTACCACTCCATACAGCATAACTGACATACCCGTTTATTTGTGTCATCGTGTGCAAGGAAGCTCTTGGAATAATATGGCTGCCTGACAGCTTATCCAACTAGAATGATCTCTGGGCTGCTACGTCTCAGCCTCTCCTGCGCTTTGATAGACCCAGGATGATAACTGTCAGTCGAGATCGCCGTCTGATCGAGTATCTGTATGCATATCTCACAACAGCTCGGGGGAAGGTTGGTAATGGTATGTAGCAGTGCCATGCCATCCTGTATGAACAAATCGTCAACTCCTTGGGGTATGGCAAATTGTCTAGGGTAGCGTCTTTCAGAAGGTAGGACCTAGTCAAGGAAGGTGACTTTGTTGATTTTCGATGAAAAGCCATTTGGTGACCCAAGCCAAGGAGTTACAGCCATAAATCATGAGCTCTTCCAAGTTCATTGGTTCATTAGACTTTACGAAGAGCGGGGATGCCAGGATGCTTTGCTCCTGGTACTGGATGACTTGAGATGATAGATTCACATAGTAACACAGGTTGACAAAGCTTACCATTTAAAAAACAATGCATATAGTTGTGAATGAGATTTTACCTGATTACCTTTCCCCGTGAGGGAGTGATGTTGATCTTGTTGATGTCAGCTTTTCAGAATCCATTGGTCTTGTGAAAGCCCAGATAAATGTTACGGCTAAAAAGATAACGGCGTTCTGGTACTGATCCGCAAAAATGCAAGCTTGTACAAGAGCATTAGCAAGAACGATAACCGAACTGTGCAGAAGCCAGAATGAAAAGGCAACATGTGTGCTCTTTAGGACTTTCTGGAATTAGACATTATTTTTTATTGGGGTAATCTGTTACCGTTTCAGCAGTTTCTCAGCTTGATAATTCTGATTCATCATAGCCATTCAGTTCTTCGACATAGAGTAAGTGCAATGACGATAGCAATAGGACCTTATTATGTTGGACAACATGTTCTCCAGTACGAATACAAGTGCCTACTCATGGACTTATCAGATCGCTCTGAAAATACTTTTATTATGTTCTTTGGCCCTCAAAACATAGGTCTGGAAACTTGTTATATGCAGTTATCTTTAATATTGGCTGATATTAAAGATATGGCGGTAAATAGACTTTTCGTTAATGGCGGTAATATTTTGCGCAATTACTTGTGTTAGACACATCTGATAACTTGAAGAATAGTTTTAAAATGCTCTTGGACCCTCAAAACATGGGGTTGAACACCTTAATTGTTGAGCTATGTGCATGTAAATTGTATATCTAAAATTGCATGATAAAGATTTCTTGAAGAGAGTGAAGAAAAAAATTGCGATACATTCTTAAAGCTCACCAGCCAGCCAGCATCCAGCCAGCCAGCCAGCCGCCGACCATCCAGTGCCAGCCAGCCTCGAGCCAACTGCCAGCCAGACGCCAGCTAGCCGTTAGCCAGACGCCAGCCAGCCAGCCAGCATCCAGCCAGCCAACCAGCCGCCTACCAGCCAGCGCCAGCCAGCCTCGAGCCAGCCGCCAGCCAGCCGGGAGCCAGCCGGGAGCCAGCCGCCAGTCTGCTGCCAGCCAGCCGCCAGCTTTATTTGTAAGACTTTATCGAAATGTATAAGCCTTTACTAACTTCCGTTAGGGTGAAAAAATAAAGAAAATTGCCAGCCAGCCGCCAGCATCCAGCCAGCCTACCAGTAAGCGCCAGTCAGCCTGGAGCCAACCGCCAGCCAGCCGCGAGCAAACCGTTAGCCAGCCGCCAGCCCGCCACCAACCAGCCGCCAGCCAGCCACCAGCCAGCTGCAAGCCAGCCGCAATCCAGCCGCCAGCCAGCCGCCAGTCAGTCACCAGTCTGCCGCCAGCCAGCCACCAGCTTTATTTGTAAAACTTTATCAAAATGTATAAGCCCTTACTTGAAATTGACAAATATTCTTAAAGCCCACCAGCCAGACAGCCAGCCAGCCTTGAACCAGCCAGCCAGCTATCCAGCCAATCAACCTTCAGTCAGCCGCCAGCCAGCCGCCAGCCATCAGTCAGCCGCCAGTCTGCCGCCAGCCAGCCGCCAGCTTTATTTGTAAAACTTTATCGAAATGTATAAGCCTATACTAACTTCCCTTGGGGTAAAAAATTTTAAAAAATTGCAAAATATTCTTAAGGCCCACCAGCCAGACAGCCAGCCAGCCTTAAACCAGCAAGCCAGCTATCCAGCCAACCAGCCTTCAGTCAGCTGCCAGCCAGCCGCCAGCCAGCCGCCAAAAAAGTAGGCCTTTACTAACTTCTGGCTTTGTACAACAGCGCTTTGAATAGTCCCAACAACAAAAGTGATTATTTGTTAACGTTTTTATAATAACACATTTTTTATTCACATGTAAATTGTATATCTAAGATCTCATGAGAAAGATGTCTTGAACAGAGTAAAAAAAAAATTGCGATACATTCTTAAAGCTTGCCAGCCAGCCAGCATCCAGTCAGCCAACCAGCCTCTTACCATCCAGCGCCAGCCAGCCTCGAGCCAACTGCCATCCAGAGGCCAGCCAGCCGTTAGCCAGCTGCCAGCCAGCCGCCAGCATCCAGCCCGCCAACCAGCCGCCTACCAGCCAGCGCCAGCCAGCCTCGAGCCAACCACCAATCAGCCGTTAGCCAGCCGCCAGTGTGCCGCCAGCCAGCCGCCAGCTTTATTTGCAAAACTTTATCGAAATGTATAAGCCTTTACTAACTTCCGTTAGGTTAAAAAAATTAAGAAAATTGCCAGCCGCCAGCATCCAGCCAGCCAACCAGCCGCCTACCAGCAAGCGCCAGCCAGCTGGAGCCAACCGCCAGCCAGTCGCAAGCAAACCGTTATCCAGCCGCCAGCCAGCCTCCTATCAGCCGCCAGCCAGCTGCAAGCCGGCTGCCACCCAGCCGCCAGTCAGCCACCAATCTGCCGCCAGTCAGCCACGAGCTTTTTTTGTAAAACTTTATCGTAAAGTATAAGCCCTCACTAACTTCCGTTAGGGTAAAAAATTAAACAAAATTGACAAATATTCTTAAAGCCCACCAGCCAGACAGCCAGCCAGCCTTGAACCAGCCAGCTATCCAGCCAACCAGCCTTCAGTCAGCCGCCAGCCAGCCGCCAGCCAGCCACCAGTCAGCCGCCAGTCTGCCGCCAGCCAGCCGCCAGCTTTATTTGTAAAACTTTATCGAAATGTATAAGCCTTTACTAACTTCCGTTACGGTAAAAAAATTAAGAAAATTGCCAAATCCAGCTATCCAGCCAACCAGCCTTCAGTCAGCCGCCAGCCAGCCGCCAGCAAGCTGCCAAAAAAATAAGACATTACTAACTTCTGGCTTTTGTCAACAGTGCTTTGAATAATATCAACAACAAAAGTGATTATTTGTTAACGTTTTTATAATAACACATTTTTTATTCACATGTAAATTGTATATCTAAAATCGCATGATAAAGATGTCTTGAAGTGAGTAAAAAAAAAATTGTGATACATTCTTAAAGCTCGCCAGCCAGCATCCAGCCAGCCATCCAGCCGCCGACCATGTAGCGCCAGCCAGCCTCGAGCCAGCTGCCAGCCAGACGCCAGCCAGCCGTTAGTCAGCTGCCAGCCAGCCAACATCCAGCCAGCCAACCAGCCGCCTACCAGCCAGCACCAGTCATCCGCGAGCCAACCGCCAGCCAGCCGCGAGCCAGCCATTAGTCAGACGCCAGTCTGCCGCCAGCCAGCCGCCAGCTTTATTTGTAAAACTTTATCGAAATGTTTAAGCCTTGGCTAACTTCCGTTAGAGTAAAAAAGTTAAGAAAATTGCCAAATTGTGATATATTCTCAAAGCTCGCCAGCCAGCCAGGCAGCATCCAGCCAGCCGACCAGCCGCAGACCATCCAGCGCCAGCCAGCCCCGAGCCAACTGCCAGCAAGACGCCAGCCAGCCATTAGCAAGCCGCCGGCCAGCCAGCCAGCATCCAGCCAGCCAACCAGCCGCCTACCAGCCAGCGCCAGCCAGCCTTGAGCCAACCGCCAGCCAGCCACGAGCCAACCGCCAGCCAGCCGCGAGCCAGCCGTTAGCCAGCCGCCAGTCTGGCGCCAGCCAGCCGCCAGTTTTATTTGTAAAACTTTATCGAAATGTATAAACCTTTACTAACTTCCGTTAGGATGAAAAAATAAAGAAAATTGCCAGCCAGCCGCCAGCATCCTGCCAGCCAACCAGCTGCCAACCAGCAAGCGCCAGCCAGCCTGGAGCCAGCCGCCAGCCAGCCGCGAGCAAACCGTTAGCCAGCCCCCAGGCCGCCACCAACCAGCCGCCAGCCAGCCGCCAGCCAGTTGCAAGCCAGCCGCGAGCCAGCCGCCAGCCAGCCGCCAGTTAGCCATCAGTCTGCCGCCAGCCAGCCACCAGCTTTATTTGTAAAACTTTATCGAAATGTATAAGCCCTTACTAACTTCCGTTAGGGTAAAAAAATTAAAGAAAATTGACAAATATTCTTAAAGCCCACCAGCCAGACAGCCAGCCAGCCTTGAACCAGCCAGCCAGCTATCCAGCCAATCATCCTTCAGTCAGCCGCCAGTCTGCCGCCAGCCAGCCGCCAGCTTTATTTGTAAAACTTTATCGAAATGTATAAACCTTTACTAACTTCCGTTGGGGTGAAAAAATAAAGAAAATTTCCAGCCAGCATCCAGCCAGCCAACCAGCCGCCAACCAGCAAGCACCAGCCGGCTGGAGCCAACCGCCAGCCAGTCGCAAGCAAACCGTTATCCAGCCGCCAGCCAGCCTCCTACCAGCCGCCAGCCAGCTGCAAGCTGGCCGCCACCCAGCCGCCAGTCAGCCACCAGTCTGCCACCAGTCAGCCACCAGCTTTATTTGTAAAACTTTATCGAAATGTATAAGCCCTCACTAACTAAAAAATTAAAGAAAATTGACAAATATTCTTAAAGCCCACCAGCCAGACAGCCAGCCAGCCTTGAACCAGCCAGCTATCCAGCCAACCAGCCTTAAGTCAGCCTTCAGTCAGCCGCCAGCCAGCCGCCAGTCAGGCGCCAGTCTGCCGCCAGCCAGCTGCCAGCTTTATTTGCAAAACTTTATCGAAATGTATAAGCCTTTACTAACTTTCGTTACGGTAAAAAAATTAAGAAAATTGCCAAATCCAGCTGTCCAGCCAACCAGCCTTCAGTCAGCCGCCAGCAAGTCACCAAAAAAGTAAGTCTTTACTAACTTCTGGCTTTTGTCTACAGTGCTTTGAATAATCGCAACAACAAAAGTGATTATTTGTTAACGTTTTTATAATAACACATTTTTTATTCACATGTAAATTGTATATCTAAAATCGCATGATAAAGATGTCTTAAAGGGTGTGAAAAAAAATATTTCGATACATTCTCAAAGCTCGCCAGCCAGCCAGCCAGAATCCAACCAGCCAACCAGCCGCCGACCATCCAGCGCTAGCCAGCCTCGAGCCAACCGCCAGCCAGCCGCGAGCCAGCCGTTAGCCAGCCGCCAGTCTGCCGCCAGCCAGCCGCCAGCTTTATTTGTAAAACTTTATCGCAATGTATAAGCCTTTACTAACTTCCGTTAGGGTAAAAAAAAAAAAAAAATTGCTAGCCAGCCGCCAGCATCCAGCCAGCCAACCAGCAGCCTACCAGCAAGCGCCAGCCAGCCTGCAGACAACCTCCAGCCAGTCGCAAGCAAACCGTTAGCCAGCCGACAGCCAGCCGCCAACCAGCCACCAGCCAGCTGCAAGCCAGCTGCAAGCCAGCCGCGACCCAGCCGCCAGTCAGCCACCAGTCTGCCGCCAGCCAGCTACCAGCTTATTTATAAAACTTTATCGAAATGTATAAGCCTTTACTAACTTCCGTTAGGGTAAGAAAATTAATCCCGTACGTACGCAATATATCCCGTACGTACGCAATCATGATCCTGTACGTACGCAATCAATATCCCGTGCGTACGCAATCATTATCCTGTACGTACGCAATCATGATCCCGTACGTACGCAATCATTATCCCGTACGTACGCAATCATTATCCAATACATACGCAATCATGATCCCGTACGTACGCAATCATTATCCCGTACGTACGCAATCATGATCCCGTACGTACGCAGTCATCATCCCGTACGTACGCAATCATTATCCCGTACGTACGCAATCAATATCCCGTACGTACGCAACCATTATCCTGTACGTACGCAATCATGATCTCGTGCGCACTTTTTGTGAAATATAGAGGCCTCCTAAACGTGCACAACACACGAAAAACGGCTGAACTTTTAGAAAATGGAACAATAATAATAAAGACCCATTTATTTGATTTGTTTAGCTACTTTGTTGACGACCATGTCTTCTTGACTTAGACACTTCTCGAGCACTGATAGGCTTATAGAATGTCACGCCTCTAAATTCGATCCTCTGGGGACTTTGGCATTATAAAATTGTTTTAATTCAACGAATAATTGAAAAGACATCCCCTTGCTCCAGTCAGAATTAGCGCGGGGCCCGCCCGAAGAGGAGGCTTATTCTCATTTACCTGAAAACGTTACCGGTGCCCTGTCGATGCTCCCTGGATCCGAAGGATTTGTAATATACATGTAATGTGTAACATATATCGGGCGGGCACCGGCAGTAACAAGTAATAAGTAATTTATTCTGAAAAATTGCAAGGCAAGATGTAGAGAAATTGTATGCCAGGTGTCGATCAGCAGTAGAATTTTAGATCCATGCCTATATGGTCCGTAAAATTAAATGAAGGAAACTTTAAAGGCTATTCCAACTTTTGCGAGTCCAACACTGGTGTGGATAAATGACACCTGCTGAATAATTACACACGTTTATTAAGTTTATTATCCCCAGAATGTTCAAATTATATTTCAACTTAAATTAGTTACATGAGTTAAATTAGTTACATTGTAACATTAATGTAGCCGTGGTTATTTCACCTTAGGTTAGTTTCATTAGTATAGTGGGGTGAGACCTTGTCATTGTCTCCTTGTTTCCCCGACAGCGCCCGTGCGCTGGGTAAATGTGAACCCCAGTTGTGTAATTTTAATTCACCGCGAGATTAAAGTCACTTGACTCGTCAACGTCGTTGTGTTCTACTCCTATTTTCCATTGGACTCTTTGTTGAAGAGTAGCTGGTATTGTAGGCTTTGAAGATCTGTGATCTAGGTATGTGCTATTAGATTAGTTTAGCATAATGTATTAGATTATTTTCTCGTTTTATAAAACTTATGGAAGATATCGACTTGCTGAGCTTTTAATTAATTTACCTTTGCAAATTAGACATTGGATGGAATTTGATTTAGGCCTAATTGATTAAAGTTATTTTAATAAGGTTGCATTATTATTAATAGTATTATTACTCTGACAGTTTATATTTGTTTCTTTAGACTGGTCATTGGTATTGTGCGTGGCCTGATATCGAGCTGGTGTGTGTGACTCTGGAAGTGACACATTGTGTACCAGGGTACGCTATTGTTTTATTATTATAATGGTGTAAATAGATGATTATAAACATTAAAGGATTAAGTTACGGAACGATGATTGTAACTTGGTTTTATTAATTTAGTCTAGTAACTATTTATGTTATAATGTAATTGTATAACAATTGATGTAATTTCAGTGATGGTAAATTGTACTTTTAATTTAAATACATGTCGGTAAAAGATATATTATTTATTGTGGTCGGGAACATATATTTCACCATGTTTACTATGTCTTATTATTCTACACTTGTTGTAGGTTTTTTTTGTTGCTTCGACTCGCTGTAAATAAACATGAACATCGCCATATGTCTTGTTTTTCTTGGGTGACCCAGGAGGTTTAGCCCCGAACTATCACAATGGCGCCCAATGTGGGGCAAAGGGTCACGAGCTGTGATGACAGATCGTTACAGACTGGAGTTGGTGTCGTTCCTGTGAACAGCCTGCCCTGGTGAACTACTCAAACCGGGAGAGCGGTAGGGACACAACAGTCTGCAAGCCGGTATTGTTCTGCTGTAGCTGGAGACTCGCTGGCGACACGTGGCTAATCACTTCAAGCGAGGTGTTAGTATTGTCATCGGCGAGATGTGTTGATCTTGATTACGCTCCACTGCGTAATCTGTGTGAATTTAAATTTGGGACAACTCTCGCCCTACGACCTCATAAGGTCATGTAGCTATCAGCTGATTGAGGACACCACTCCAACAGACTGTGAGTAAACAAAAAACCCTGATGCATTGTATCCAGCCACTGTATATTTAATAGACATTGTATAATTTTGGTATTCGCGTTTGAACAAGCTTTGTTTAAGATACATTTTATTTACCTGTGAACTTTATTAATATGACAGAAGGACAATGAACATTCATTCCCTCACGATCATTTATTCAGTTCATTTGGTGGATTGTTTTTTCTCTTAATCTGTGCTGGTAAACAGAAAGCACTCTGTTAATATAGTTCCGCGAACATTTTATACTGATTTAATTATTTAACACTGTTTATATAAGTGCACTTTCATATTCTATTTTTTTTTATATTTAAGCAGCAGAAATCGAGATATCTTTGATTCTGAATTATTCTCGATAACGTGGTGATTGACATGTAGCGACAATGACTAGTGCTGCTAGTTGTTGCTACAGTTCAATTATGAACGGAACTTAGTTACAATATTGAAATTGTGACTTGGCAAATAAAATGGGATTTTCGCGATTTCGGAATTGGTTTGTGAAATAATTTTATTTGGACTTGGACGGATCGCTCCGAGGTTGCAATTCTTTCAATTCTGGTTTAAATATTTGTTTCTGAATTATAATTATTTGTTCGGATAATAGATTCTAGTTTCACGAATTTTGCCCGATTGATTTGAATTGCTATTGTTTACACTAGACACTCGAGATTTATGGCATTATACCGGAATATGCCCGTACGGGTATATAACGATACACCCGCCTCAGACGTTTCAGTTCAGTTCAATCACGGAATCTTACCGTGTCCCGCTGGCGTTGTGGAACTGGAAGTTGTGTTTCTCACAACATGTCACGTGGCCAGAGTGACTTATGTCCGATAATATTTTGGATATCGGTCCACAGAACATAAATTTGTTGGGCTCTGGATGCCGTGTCACGACCTGTATGAGCATTTGTGCACCCAATAAAATGACAGCGCTATTAATCCATTCTAACAAACACTGCTCAACCAATTAGAAATAGGTTTAATCTCCGTATAATGTTACAATGTTATATTAATGCTGGCACACTATGTACGACACAGCTCCAACTTTAACAACACCCAAATCCTACAACTTCGTGTACGAGACTGTGCCAATATTATTCCAAGTTCTTTGTGACCATGTTCTATCTAAGAAAACACCACACATTAAGCCAATGTTGGCTGAATGATGGGCCAACAACGTCAATGATAGACCAACATCATGCCAGCATTACATACAAATTATAAAATGTTAAATGGTAATAACGCATTATGGCCATGATTACAATCAATGCAATTTAGTGTATTCACCGTCATTTAGTGTATTGGTTGACGGACCATAGTTATATGTAGCAGACACGAGACGCTGAACCAATGCTGTATTAACGCTTGCACATTGAAGATCACGCATTTCATTTCCTACCTGTCATTTACTCCGAATTTGAGCAATGCAGTCAATTAACCCTTTAACACCGCTGTACGGAAATATTCCGCTCCTATACTACCGGAATATGCCCGTGTTAAAATTAAATTTTAATCCACCTCATTTTACCCCCAAAAATTTACGCTGCCCCTTTTTTTATTATACTAGCCCCACAAAAAAAAACCTTTTTAAGACAG
Source organism: Flabesymbios commensalis (assembly GCA_964017125.1). Classification (NCBI taxonomy): domain Eukaryota; kingdom Metazoa; phylum Annelida; class Polychaeta; order Terebellida; family Flabelligeridae; genus Flabesymbios; species Flabesymbios commensalis. Next base: position 6,420,934 of record OZ024909.1, on the reverse strand, counting down.
GGAAAATCCTCCGAAAGGCATATTTAAAAGGATATTATGGTATTATTATTAGACGTCGCTGTTATATATACTACCAGAATATGCCCGTGCTCAAATTAATTAAATAGGCTAATATATTATGGTATTATTAAAGACGTCGCTGTTATATATACTACCGGAATATGCCCGTGTTCAAATTTTCCTTTAATTCATCTCATTTTACCCCCAAAAATTTACCCTGCCCCTTTTTTATTATACTAGCCCCAAAAGAAAACCCTTTTCAAGACAGGGGAAATCCTCCCCAAGGCATATTTAGAAGGATATTATGCTATTATTATTAGACGTCGCTCTTATATATACTACCGGAATATGCCCGTGTTCAAATTAATTAAATACGCTAATATATGATGGTATTATTAGAGACGTCGCTCTTATATATACTACCGGAATATGCCCGTGTTTAAATTAATTAAATACGCTAATATATGATGGTATTATTACAGACGTCGCTATTATATATACTACCGGAATATGCCCGTGTTCAAATTTTCCTTTAATTCATCTCATTTTACCCCCAAAAATTTACCCTGCCCCTTTTTTATTATACTAGCCCCAAAAGAAAACCCTTTTCAAGACAGGGGAAATCCTCCCCAAGGCATATTTAGAAGGATATTATGCTATTATTATTAGACGTCGCTCTTATATATACTACCGGAATATGCCCGTGCTGAAATTAATGAATTAGGCTAATATATGATGGAATTATTAGAGACGTCGCTCTTATATATACTACCGGAATATGCCCGTGTTCAAATTTTCCTTTAATTCATCTCATTTTACCCCAAAAAATTTACCCTGCCCCTTTTTTATTATACTAGCCCCAAAAGAAAACCCTTTTCAAGACAGGGGAAATCCTCCCCAAGGCATATTTAGAAGGATATTATGGTATTATTATTAGACGTCGCTCTTATACATACTACCGAATATGCCCGTGCTAAAATTAATGAATTAGGCTAATATATGATGGAATTATTACAGACGTCGCTCTTATATATACTACCGGAATATGCCCGTGTTCAAATTTTCCTTTAATTCATCTCATTTTACCCCAAAAAATTTACCCTGCCCCTTTTTTATTATACTAGCCCCAAAAGAAAACCCTTTTCAAGACAGGGAAAATCCTCCCCAAGGCATATTTAGAAGGATATTATGGTATTATTATTAGACGTCGCTCTTATATATACTACCGGAATATGCCCGTGCTAAAATTAATGAATTAGGCTAATATATGATGGAATTATTAGAGACGTCGCTCTTATATATACTACCGGAATATGCCCGTGTTCAAATTAATTAAATACGCTAATATATGATGGTAGGCCTATTATTAGAGACGTCGCTCTTATATATACTACCGGAATATGCCCGTGTTTAAATTTTCCTTTAATTCATCTCATTTTACCTCAAAAAATTTACCCTGTCCCTTTTTTATTATACTAGCCCCAAAAGAAAACCCTTTTCAAGACAGGGGAAATCCTCCCCAAGGCATATTTAGAAGGATATTATGGTATTATTAATAGACGTCGCTCTTATATATACTACCGGAATATGCCCTTGTTCAAATTAATTAAATACGCTAATATATGATGGTATTATTAGAGACGTCGCTCTCATATATACTACCGGAATATGCCCGTGTTCAAATTAATTAAATACGCTAATATATGATGGTATTATTAGAGACGTCGCTCTTATATATACTACCGGAATATGCCCGTGTTCAAATTAATTAAATACGCTAATATATGATGGTATTATTAGAGACGTCGCTCTTATATATACTACCGGAATATGCCCGTGCTATAATCAATTAATTAATATATAGTGATATATGATGGTATTATTAGAGACGTCGCTCTTATATATACTACCGGAATATGCCCGTGCAAATCTAGTGAGTCTAATAAATTGATCCAGTACGTAAAGGGTTAATATTCACTAATAAGGTACCCGTCATTCACTAATAAGGTTCGTATTGTTACTAAATGACGGGAATTACATGGTATGATATGACTTTGGAATGATTTCGTACCACATGACGTGTACATGTGACATGGTAGCCATGAAAAAATACTGCAAAAAATGGTGGACGCTCAATTCTAGTCCGCACATAAATATTGCGTTGGTACCATAAAAAGAAACAAGACTGTCATGTATTTAGTTTATATTATAGCATGATGATAAATGGTAGTAATGGTGAGAATAGATGCATGATGTATTGATGTATGCCATGGTCCAAGGATGGGTTTTAAATCTTCATTCCCTCCCGGGCATGTTCCAGGATATCGCCAGATTTATTTTCAATCAGCTTTGATATTATTATTTGTTTTGAGAATAATATCAGGTTAGTGTGCACCGTGACAGCTTTATTCGTTGAATACACATTTTAATTATGAACATTTTTCGATATTTGTTCAATTTTGAATATTTATCATCCTCATAAATATAAAATTGTATTTCGCTTTACATCGCTACAGTTTGGTTTAAATATATAAATAAATGTGAGACTTATTATCGCTAATTATTCATTTCGCATAACGCGCGACATTGCTTGCACGGTTGATGAGTGACAGATGGCAAGTGTGATTTTCTAACATTTTTGACACTCAGTCGTCGGCGACTAGCGGTAGTTCACCAGCTGTACCGTGACATTCATTGATTTAGGCAACAACGTTCAATATATATTTATTCGTATACTATCGTCCGATCAATTTCCCAATTATTAAAATTTATTTGTTAAATTAGGCCAAACATTTTGGATTATACTAGATAGGAAGTTTTTTTCGCAAGTGAATGCAATTTATTATTGATTATTTGAAAATTATTTGATTGAATGTCATGATGATGAGTGTTATTTGAGTTGTAATTACTGTTATATAATACAACCATAGGTCGTTCGTTGTGAATTGATTGCACAACAAGCGGTCTTTTTATTAAATGCTCATTTGACTAGTTATACGTACAGCATTGAATTGTGTGAGCACTTTGTAAATAATATATATACAATTCGTTGCTATTTTCACCCATGCAATATTGCGGCGGCTCGTATCCATGTGAATGATTGATAGCTGTCATAAATACACTGCAGGACTTTTCACGGAATGAAGGTGTGGAGCTATATTATGTGTTGAATAGGCAAACCCAATTTATTTGTGATTTTTGGCCGTGCCTATTCCTGTTGACATTTTACACTTCACTTGTGAGGTTCATAATTATGTATTCATCAGTATTTGCATGTTTGATGTGTTGAATTGCCGTCAGATGGCGCGGTGGTTCAAGTGATTCACTGTGAATTCAGTTTCACACTTGTATATATTTTCAGTTAAATTTATTATCATTTGATTTGCTCATTTCCATAAAGTATTACTCCTAATATTTTCAGTTAGCTCATATATTGGTTATCGACTTGATAACAATTGTGATCTAAGCTGAAAGTAGTTTATTATTAAAGGTATAACAAATAGTGAACTCCCAGACTACAACAGACGAATGCCTCAAGAATATCCCACAAGGATTGCTTGGTCCACCGTGTGAAACGGAAGTACTAATTAACAACAAGTGCTACAAAACGTTATTAGACTCCGGGTCAACTGTATCTGCAATAAATGAATCTTGTTTTCGGCAGTTAGATCTCCCACTGCATCCCTTGAAGGATCTACTCCACGTAGCCTGTGCCAATGGCGATACGCTACCGTACACGAGATATGTTATATTGGAGATAGGGATTCCACAGAGTCAAGAAACCCTAACAGCACTATGCCTGGTCGCTCCTGATACGGAGTATAACCAACGTGTCCCTGTTCTGCTGGGAACCAACGTTCTTGGATCCCTGCGACAGAAGTTTGGTACCGATCTTAGAGGCACTGCATGGAAAATGGCACTGGGTATGATACATCAGCAGCAGACGATTTTGGCGAGAAATCATGGGCATATAGGTGTGGTGAAGTGTGCAACATCAGAAACCATTCGAATTCCACGGAACGAGGAAGTGTTACTACCTGGAAGTGTTGACAAGACACTGTTGAACGGAAGTTGCTATGCCATGATTGAGGCCTACAAGACAGCAAACTCGCAGACTCTGAACAGCTGCTGCCCTCGTTGGTGACATATCAAGGGAAAGGTACAGTTGTGGAGGTAGAGCTCTGCAACATGAGTCGGGATACCGTAATCATACAGCCACATCAAGTTATAGCACAGCTACAGCAGGTGCATATTGAAGAGGTACCAGGCCAATGTGATGTCAAGATGTCGGAAGAGACTTTCCTTAGTCAGTTCAATCTTCATAACACTGACCTAACCCCTGACCAATTACAACAGGCACAGCGGCTCCTGATAGAATACAGGGACGTATTTTCAGAGGGGGAGATGGATCTTGGACACACTGACCTGGTAACCCATCACATCAAATTGAATGATGATAACCCATTCAAAGAACGCCACCGGCGGATTCCTCCAGCCATGTTCAATGAAGTCCGAGACCACCTGAGACAGAAGCTGGACAATGGAGTTATCAGACCATCTGAGAGTCCGTGGGCGTCACCAGTTGTCCTTGTGAGAAAGTCGAATGGTAAACTTCGTTTTTGTATAGACCATTTGTCAGGGAATGTCTACTTCTCGACTTTAGACATGAGCAGTGGTTACTATCAGGTGGAGGTAGAGGAGCAGGATAAGTGCAAGACCGCATTTACTGCAGGACCACTGGGATTTTATGAGTTTAAGAAAATACCTTTCGGTCTGACTAATGCTCCAGCGACCTTTCAGCGCCTTATGGAACGCTGCCTGGAAGATATATACATGAAAGAGTGCTTTGTGTTTTTGGATGATATCCTTGTTCCATCTAAAACTTTTGATGGACAGCTACTTGCTTTAGAACACACTTTTCTTAAGCTACGTCGTCATGGTCTAAAGTTGAACCCTCCTAAGTGTCATCTCTTCAGGACAAGGGTAGGATACTGTGGACATGTGGTATCTAAAGACGGCGTTGAGACTGATCCTAAGAAAGTGGAAAAGATTAAGAGCTGGCCAGTCCCTACAGCTATACATGAAGTTAGAACCTTTCTTGGATACGCTGGCTACTACCGTAGGTTCGTCAAAGATTTCTCTAAGATTGCTAAGCCTCTTTTTGATCTCCTAGTGGGATGTACAGGTAAAGGATCCAGAGCACGATCTCCGAACTGGACCTGGGGTGATCCTCAACAGCAGGCATTTGACACCCTGAAACGACATCTGACGTCCCCACCAATTCTTGCTTATCCAGACTACAATCAGCCGTTTGTTCTGCATACCGATGTCAGTAGTGATGGTCTGGGAGCAGTCTTGTGTCAAGAGCAGGATGGAGTCAACAGAGTGATAGCCTATGGCAGTAAAGGATTGAATCCAGCTGAAAAGAACTACGCAGCACATAAGCAGGAATATCTAGCATTAAAATGGGCTGTCACAGGGAAGTTTTCAGATTACCTCTATGGACACAAGTTTACCGTTCTAACTGATAACAACCCTTTAACTTATGTACTTACCACGGCGAAGCTGGATGCTGCTGGCCATCGTTGGTTGTCTGCTCTGGCAGCCTACGACTTCAACATTGAGTACAGGCCAGGGGTCAACAATGGTGATGCTGATGGTTTGTCTCGTATGCCAACTACAGTTCGAGAGATAGGCCATGACATTCTCACTGCTATCAAAGATGCTGCTACATCAGTACCTTGGGCTGAAGCCTGTTGTCTGTCTTCTCACGTATTAGATGACCTCATCCGTGAGGCAGAAGAAGATTTTGGTCACAAGGACTGGAGGCGTATACAACGGCAAGATCCAGTTATCGGACCGATAATGCGTTGCATCTCATATGGAAAAAGACCTGACCCAAGTAAGCTAGCATCGGATCATGAGACCAAGCAGTACCTCAGAATATTTAATCAGCTTCACATTCGACGTGGTGTACTATACCGTATTACAGAGAAAGATGGTGAAGAAGTCAGTCAGTTGGTATTGCCTAGTGCTTTTTCGGAAACAAGCACTGAAAGGTCTACATGATGACATGGGTCACTTAGGTGGCGACCGGACCTTAGATTTGACCAGAGATAGGTTCTTCTGGCCGTACATGTCATCAGATGTAGAAAAGTGGATCAAGAGGTGTAATAGGTGCATTTTGAGGACATCGCCTGTCAATATTCGTGCTCCGTTGGTGTCTATCAAAACGAGTCAGCCGATGGAACTGGTCTGCATGGACTACCTGACGCTGGAGAGCTCCAAAGGAGGATATGAGAATATTCTGGTGATTGTAGACCACTTTACTAAGTACGCACAGGCAATACCTACCAAGAACCAGACTGCACATACTACAGCGAATGCCTTATTCCATTCGTACCTGGTCCATTATGGTTTTCCTAAGAGGTTGCACAGTGATTGCGGAAAATCGTTTGTAGGTCATGTTATCGAAGAGCTCTGTAAGATCACGGGCATAGAGCGATCTACAACCACCCCTTACCATCCGATGGGGAACGGCATCACATAACGCTTCAATCAAACCATTCTGAATCTGTTGGGAACTTTGGAGCCGAAAAAGAAGAAAGATTGGAAATCCCATGTTGGAGCATTAGTACATGCGTACAATGCTGCCCGCCACGATTCAACACAACACTCTCCATTCTACTTGCTCTTTGAGAGAGAACCAAGACTTCCAATAGACGTGGCTTTAGATCGGCCTGAAACACCTGGTCAGAAAACGTATGTAAAGTACGTCCGTGATCTGAGGGAGCGTCTGCGTAATTCGTACCAACATGTGGTCGAGGAGAATTCGCGGGCATCATCAGATCAGAAGAAGTACTTTGACAGGAAAGCCAGAGCAAGTGTGTTGAGTCCTGGCGACAAAGTTCTGATCAAGATCTTGGCACATGAAGGAAAACACAAGATAGCCGATCGCTGGAGTAGTGATATCTACGTAGTAGAGAATCAACCCAATATAGATATTCCAGTATATGAACTAAAACATGAGAAAGGAGGACAAATGAAGATTTTACACAGAAATCATCTGTTGCCTATAGGCTGTTTACCTATCACCACTGCGTGTATGCCTGATGATTCTCTGAAGAATAATGTGCCCAGTAAGGTAACTGTGAAGGAACTCGTTAGTGAGGAGACAGTTGACCTTGTAGAGTATGATGCTTCAGAGGATATGGACACTGTCGGACGTGTCCTAGTCGTTGAGCAGCCACTACGAGAGGAAAGGGTCGAAGAGGATGCTACGTCTGATACTGACGATGATCTTCGTGAAGAAGCGCAGCAGGCTGACCGACAGGAGCCGGCGCTTGAAGTAGGCCCGCCAGGTGTAGCTATTGACCCCGTAGGTGAAGCTGTTGAAATGCGTAGAGAGGACAGGATCGTCCAGGACGAAGTCGCTGTAGGAGCGCCGCACATTCCTGATCCTGCTCCAGCTTTGAGACGGTCTGAGAGAGTAACACGGAAACCTAGATGGCAGACCACATCATCATCATCATCATCATCATCATCATCATCATCATCATCATCATCATCATCATCATCATCATCATCATCATCATCATCATCATCATCATCATCATCATCATCATCATCATCATCATCATCATCATCATCATCATCATCATCATCATCATCATCATCATCATCATCATCATCATCATCATCATCATCATCATCATCATCATCATCATCATCATCATCATCATCATCATCATCATCATCATCATCATCATCATCATCATCATCATCATCATCATCATCATCATCATCATCATCATCATCATCATCATCATCATCATCATCATCATCATCATCATCATCATCATCATCATCATCATCATCATCATCATCATCATCATCATCATCATCATCATCATCATCATCATCATCATCATCATCATCATCATCATCATCATCATCATCATCATCATCATCATCATCATCATCATCATCATCATCATCATCATCATCATCATCATCATCATCATCATCATCATCATCATCATCATCATCATCATCATCATCATCATCATCATCATCATCATCATCATCATCATCATCATCATCATCATCATCATCATCATCATCATCATCATCATCATCATCATCATCATCATCATCATCATCATCATCATCATCATCATCATCATCATCATCATCATCATCATCATCATCATCATCATCATCATCA
>OZ024909.1:6308830-6410007 GCA_964017125.1 Flabesymbios commensalis | reverse complement strand
TGTTCGGGGTTACGCCCCACGACCCAAGCCTTTGCGGTGTTGTGCTGTCCAGGGCTAGGATTCATGATCCCAGCCTTTGCGGTGTGGGGCTGTCCAGGGCTAGGAACCTTCAATCGAGAATTTGTAGTGTAGGGCTTTCTAGGGTTAAGATCCACGAACCACGCCTTTCCGGTGTGGGGCTGTCCAGGGCTAGCAACCGTGACCCGAGATCTTGTGGTGTAGGGCTGTCTAAGGCTAAGATCCACGACCCACGCCTTTCCGATGTGGGGCTGTCCAGGGCTAGGAGCCACGACCCAAGCCTTTTGGGTGTGGGGCAGTCCAGGGCTAGGATCCACGTCCCAAGCATTTCCGGTGTGGGGCTGTTCAGGGCTAGTATCCACGACCCAAGCCTTTCCGGTGTGGGGCTGTCCAGGGCTAGGAACAGTGACCCGAGAACTTGTGGTGTAGGGCTGTCTAAGGCTTAAGATCCACGACCCACGTCTTTCTGGTGTGAGGCTGTCCAGGGCTAGGAACCGTGACCCAAGAATTTGTAGAGTGGGGCTGTCCAGGGCTAGGATCCACGACCCAAGAATTTGTGTTGTAGGGCTGTCTAGGGCTAAGATCCACGACCAACGACTTTCCGGTGTGGGGCATTCCAGGGCTAGGAGACGTGACCCAAGAATTTGTGGAGTGGGGCTGTCCAGGGCTAGGATCTACGACCCAAAAATTTGTGGTGTAGGGCTGTCCAGGGCTAGGATCTACGACCCAAGCCTTTGCGGTGTTGGGCTGTCCAGGGCGAGGATCCACAATCCAAGTCTGTGTGGTGTGGGGGTGTCCAGGGCTAGGATCCACGGCCCAAGCCTTTTCAGTGTGGGGCTGTCCAGGGCTAGGATCCACGACCCAAGCCTGTGTGGTGTGGGGCTGTCCAGAGCTAGGATCCACGACCCAAGCCTGTGTGGTGTGGGGCTGTTCAGGGTTACGACCCACGACCCAAGCCTTTGCTGTGTTGGGCAGTCCAGGGCTAGGATTTATGACCCAAGCCTTTGCGGTGTGGGGAAGACCAGGGCTAGAAACCTTGACCCGAGAATTGGTGGTGTGGGGCTGTCTAGGGTTAAGATCCACGACCCACGACTTTCCGTTGTGGGGCTGTCCAGGGCTAGGATCCACGACCCCCGCCTTTCCGGTGTGGGGCTGTCCAGAGCTAGTAACCGTTACCCGAGAACTTGTGGTGTAGAGCTGTTTAAGGCTGAGATCCTCGACCCACGCCTTTACGGTGTGGGGCTGTCCAGGGCTAGGATCCACGACACAAACCATTTTGGTGTAGGGCTGTCTAGGGCTCCGATCTACGACCTAAGCCTTTGCGGTGTCGGACTGTCCAGGGCTAGGATCCACGACCCAAACCTTTCCGGTGTGGGGCTGTCCAGGGCTAAGATCCGCGACCCAAGCCTGTGTGATGTGGGGCTGTCCAGGGCTAGGATCCACGACCCAAGCCTTTGCGATGCTGGGCTGTCCAGGGCTAGGATTCATGACCAAAGCCTTTCCGGTGTGGGGCTGTCCAGGGCTAGGAACTGTTACAAAATAATTTGTGGTGTGGGGCTGTCCAGGGCTAAGATCTACGACCCAAGCCTTTCCGGTGTGGAGCTGTCCAGGGCTAGGAACCGTGACCCAAGAATTTGTGGAGTGGGGCTGTCCAGGGCTAGAATCTTCGACCCCAGCCTATCTGGTGTGGGGCTGTACAGGGCTAGGATCCACAACCCTAGTCTGTAATGTGTGGGGCTGTCCAGGGCTAGGATCCACGACTCAAGCTTTTCCGGTGTGGGCAGTCCAGGGCAGGGATCCACGACCCAAGCCTTTTTGGTGTAGGGCTGTCCAGGGCTAGGATCCACGATCCAAGCCTTTCCGGTGTGGGGCTGTTCAGGGCTAGGATCCACGACCCAAGAATTTGTGGTGTAGGGATTTCTAAGGCTAAGATCCACAACCCACGACTTTCCGGTGTGGGGCTGTCCAGGGCTAGGATCCACGACCCAAGCCTTTTCGGTGTGGGGCTGTCCAGAGCTAGGATCCACGACCCAAGCCTGTGTGGTGTGGGGCTGTTCAGGGTTACGACCCACGACCCAAGCCTTTGCTGTGTTGGGCAGTCCAGGGCTAGGATTCATGACCAAAGCCTTTGCGGTGTGGGGAAGACCAGGGCTAGGAACCGTGACCCGAGAATTGGTGGTGTGGGGCTGTCTAGGGTTAAGATCCACGACCCACGACTTTCCGTTGTGGGGCTGTCCAGGGCTAGGATCCACGACCCAAGAATTTGTGGTGTAGGGATTTCTAAGGCTAAGATCCACGACCCACGACTTTCCGGTGTGGGGCTGTCCAGGGCTAGGATCCACGACCCAAGCCTTTTCGGTGTGGGGCTGTCCAGAGCTAGGATCCACGACCCAAGCCTTTGTGGTGTGGGGCTGTTCAGGGTTACGACCCACGACCCAAGCCTTTGCTGTGTTGGGCAGTACAGGGCTAGGATTCATGACCCAAGCCTTTGCGGTGTGGGGAAGACCAGGGCTAGGAACCGTGACCCGAGAATTGGTGGTGTGGGGCTGTCTAGGGCTAAGATCCACGACCCACGACTTTCCGTTGTGGGGCTGTCCAGGGCTAGGATCCACGACCCAAGAATTTGTGGTGTAGGGATTTCTAAGGCTAAGATCCACGACCCACGACTTTCCGGTGTGGGGCTGTCCAGGGCTAGGATCCACGACCCAAGCCTTTTCGGTGTGGGGCTGTCCAGAGCTAGGATCCACGACCCAAGCCTGTGTGGTGTGGGGCTGTCCAGGACTAGGATCCACGACCCAAGCCTTTTCGGTGTGGGGCTTTCCAAGGCTAGGATCCACGACCCAAGCCTTTCCGGTGTGGGACTGTCCAGGGCTAGGAGCCGTGCCCCAAGAATTTGTGGAGTGGGGCTGTCCAGGGCTAGGATCCACGACCCAAGAATTTGTGGTGTAGGGATTTCTAAGGCTAAGATCCACGACCCACGACTTTCCGGTGTGGGGCTGTCCAGGGCTAGGATTCACGACCCAAGCCTTTTCGGTGTGGGGCTGTCCAGAGCTAGGATCCACGACCCAAGCCTGTGTGGTGTGGGGCTGTTCAGGGTTACGACCCACGACCCAATCCTTTGCTGTGTTGGGCAGTCCAGGGCTAGGATTCATGACCCAAGCCTTTGCGGTGTGGGGAAGACCAGGGCTACGAAGCGTGACCCGAGAATTGGTGGTGTGGGGCTGTCTAGGGTTAGGATCCACGACCCACGACTTTCCGTTGGGGGCTGTCCAGGGCTAGGATCCACGACCCCCGCCTTTCCGGTGTAGGTCTGTCCAGAGCTAGCAACCGTCACCCGAGAACTTGTGGTCTAGAGCTGTCTAAGGCTGAGATCCTTGACCCACGCCGTTACGGTGTGGGGCTGTCCAGGGCTAGGATCCACGACACAAACCATTTTGGTGTAGGGCTGTCTAGGGCTACGATCTACGACCTAAGCCTTTGCGGTGTCGGACTGTCCAGGGCTAGGATCCACGACCCAAGCCTTTCCGGTGTGGGGCTGTCCAGGGCTAAGATCCACGACCCAAGCCTGTATGATGTGGGGCTGTCCAGGGCTAAGATCTACGACTCAAACCTTTCTGATGTGGAGCTGTCCAGGGCTAGGGACCGTGACCCAAGAATTTGTGGAGTGGGGCTGTCCAGGGCTAGAATCGTCGACCCTAGCCTATCTGGTGTGGGGCTGTACAGGGCTAGGATCCACAACCCAAGTCTGTAATGTGTGGGGCTGTCCAGGGCTAGAATCCACGACCCAAGCCTTTTCGGTGTGGGGCTGTCTAATGCTAGGATCCACGACCCAAGCCTGTGTGTGTGGGGGGGCTGTCCAGGGCTAGGATCCACGACCCAAGCCTTTGCAGTGCTGGGCTGTCCAGGGCTAGGATTCATGACCCAAGCCGTCCCGGTGTTGGGCTGTCCAGGGGTAGGATCCACGACCCAAGACTTTCCAGTGTGGGGCTTCCCAGGGATTGAAACCCTGACAAAAGAATTTGTGGAGTGGGGCTGTCCAGGGCTAGGATCCACGACCCAAGAATTTGTGGTGTAGGGCTGTCCAGGGCTAAGATCCACGACCCACGACTTTCCGGTGTGGGGATGTCCAGGGCTAGGATCCACGACCCAAGCCTGTGTGGTGTGGGGCTGTTCAGGGTTACGACACACGACCAAAGCTTTTGCGGTTTTGCGCTGTCTAGGGCTAGGTTTCATGACCCGAGAACTTGTGGTGTGGGGCTGTCTAAGGCTAAGATCCACGACCCAAGCCTTTCCGGTGTGGGGCTGTCCAGGGTTAGGATCCACGACCCAAACCTTTTTGGTGTGGTGCTGTCTAGGGTTACGATCCACGACCCAAGCCTTTGCGGTGCTGGGCTGTCCAGGGTTAGGATCCACGACCCAAGCTTTTCCGGTGTGGGGCTTTCCAGGGCTAGGATCCACGACCCAAGCCTTTCCGGTGTGGGGCTGTCCAGGGCTAGGATCCACAACCCAAGCCTTTCCGGTGTGGGGCTGTCCATGGCATGGATCCACGACCCAAGCCTGTGTGATGTGGGGCTGTCCAGGGCTAATCCACGACCCATGCCTCTCTGGTGTGGGGCTGTCCAGGGCTAGGAACCGTGACCCAATATTTTGTGGAGTGGGGCTGCCAGGGCTAGAATCCTCGACCCAAGCCTTTCCGGTGTGGGGCTGTCCAGGGCTAGGATCCACAACCCAAGCCTGTAATGTGTGGGGCTGTCCAGGGCTAGAATCCACGACCCAAGCCTTTTCGGTGTGGGGCTGTCTAATGCTAGGATCCACGACCCAAGCCTGTGTGTGTGGGGGGGCTGTCCAGGGCTAGGATCCACGACCCAAGCCTTTGCAGTGCTGGGCTGTCCAGGGCTAGGATTCATGACCCAAGCCGTCCCGGTGTTGGGCTGTCCAGGGGTAGGATCCACGACCCAAGACTTTCCAGTGTGGGGCTTTCCAGGGATTGAAACCCTGACAAAAGAATTTGTGGAGTGGGGCTGTCCAGGGCTAGGATCCACGACCCAAGAATTTGTGGTGTAGGGCTGTCCAGGGCTAAGATCCACGACCCACGACTTTCCGGTGTGGGGATGTCCAGGGCTAGGATCCACGACCCAAGCCTGTGTGGTGTGGGGCTGTTCAGGGTTACGACACACGACCAAAGCTTTTGCGGTTTTGCGCTGTCTAGGGCTAGGTTTCATGACCCGAGAACTTGTGGTGTGGGGCTGTCTAAGGCTAAGATCCACGACCCAAGCCTTTCCGGTGTGGGGCTGTCCAGGGTTAGGATCCACGACCCAAACCTTTTTGGTGTGGTGCTGTCTAGGGTTACGATCCACGACCCAAGCCTTTGCGGTGCTGGGCTGTCCAGGGTTAGGATCCACGACCCAAGCTTTCCCGGTGTGGGGCTTTCCAGGGCTAGGATCCACGACCCAAGCCTTTCCGGTGTGGGGCTGTCCAGGGCTAGGATCCACAACCCAAGCCTTTCCGGTGTGGGGCTGTCCATGGCATGGATCCACGACCCAAGCCTGTGTGATGTGGGGCTGTCCAGGGCTAATCCACGACCCATGCCTCTCTGGTGTGGGGCTGTCCAGGGCTAGGAACCGTGACCCAATATTTTGTGGAGTGGGGCTGCCAGGGCTAGAATCCTCGACCCAAGCCTTTCCGGTGTGGGGCTGTCCAGGGCTAGGATCCACAACCCAAGCCTTTTTGGTGTGGGGCTGTCCAGGGCTAGGATCCACGACCCAAGCCTGTGTGGTGTGGGGCTGTCTAGGACTAGAATCCACGACCCAAGCCTTTTCGGTGTGGGGCTGTCCAAGGCTAGGATCCACGACCCAAGCCTTTCCGGTGTGAGACTCTTCAGGGGCTGGAACCGTGACCCAAGAATTTGTGGAGTGGGGCTGTCCAGGGCTAGGATCCACGACCCAAGAATTTGTGGTGTAGGGCTTCCTAGGGCTAAGATCCATGACCCACGACTTTCCGGTGTGGGGCTGTCCAGGGATAGGATCTACGACCCAAGCCTTTTCGGTGTGGGGCTGTCCAGGGCTAGGATCCACGACCTAAGCCTATGCGGTCTGGGGCTGTTCAGGGTTACGACCCACGACCCAAGCCTTTGCGGTGCTGGGCAGTCCAGGGCTAGGATTCATGCCCCAAGCCTTTGCGGTGTGGGGAAGACCAGGGCTAGGAACCGTGACCCGAGAATTGGTGGTGTAGGGCTGTCTAGGGTTAAGATCCACGACCCACGACTTTCCGTTGTGGGGCTGTCCAGGGCTAGGATCCACGACCCAAGCCTTTCCGGTGTGGGGCTGTCCAGGGCTAGGGTCCACGACCCAAGCCTTTCCGGTGTGGGGCTGTCCAGGGCCAGGATCCACAACCCAAGTCTGTGTGGTGTGGGGCAGTCCAGGGCTAGGATCCACGACCCAAGCCTGTGTGGTGTGTGGCTGCTCAGGGTTACGATCCACAACCCAAGCCTTTGCGGTGTTGGGCTGTCCAGGGCTAGGATTCATGACCCAAGCATTCTGGTGTGGGTCTGTCCAGGGCTAGGATCCATGACCCAAGCCTTTGCGGTGTTGGGCTGTCCAGGGCAAGGATTCACGACCCAAGCCTTCCCAGTGTAGGGCTTTCCAGTGCTAGGATGCACGACCCAAGCCTTTTCTAGAGGGGGCGCTATATAAGTGTAAATTTGCTTGATTGATTGACTCTACAAATTCTTGGGTCACGACCCGAGCTTTTCTGGTGTGGGGCAGTCCAGGGCTAGGATCCACGACCCAAGCCTTTCTGGTGTGGGGCTGTCCAGGGCTAGGAGCCGTGAACCAAGAATTTGTGGAGTGGGGCTGTCCAGGGCTAGGATCCACGAACCAAGAATTTGTGGTGTAGGGCTGTCTAGGGCTAAGATCCACGACCCACGATGTACTGGTGATGGGCTGTCCAGGGCTAAGATTCACGACCCAAGCCTTTCCGGTTTGGGGCTGTCTAGGGCTACGATCCACGACCCAAGCCTTTGCGGTGCTGGGCTGTACAGGGCTAGGATCCACGACCCAAGCCTTTCCGGCGTGGGGCTGTCCAGGGCTAGGATCCACGACCCAAGAATTTGTGGTGTAGGGCTGTCCAGGGCTAAGATCCACGACCCACGACTTTCCGGTGTGGGGATGTCCAGGGCTAGGATCCACGACCCAAGCCTGTGTGGTGTGGGGCTGTTCAGGGTTACGACACACGACCAAAGCTTTTGCGGTTTTGCGCTGTCTAGGGCTAGGTTTCATGACCCGAGAACTTGTGGTGTGGGGCTGTCTAAGGCTAAGATCCACGACCCAAGCCTTTCCGGTGTGGGGCTGTCCAGGGTTAGGATCCACGACCCAAACCTTTTTGGTGTGGTGCTGTCTAGGGTTACGATCCACGACCCAAGCCTTTGCGGTGCTGGGCTGTCCAGGGTTAGGATCCACGACCCAAGCTTTTCCGGTGTGGGGCTTTCCAGGGCTAGGATCCACGACCCAAGCCTTTCCGGTGTGGGGCTGTCCAGGGCTAGGATCCACAACCCAAGCCTTTCCGGTGTGGGGCTGTCCATGGCATGGATCCACGACCCAAGCCTGTGTGATGTGGGGCTGTCCAGGGCTAATCCACGACCCATGCCTCTCTGGTGTGGGGCTGTCCAGGGCTAGGAACCGTGACCCAATATTTTGTGGAGTGGGGCTGCCAGGGCTAGAATCCTCGACCCAAGCCTTTCCGGTGTGGGGCTGTCCAGGGCTAGGATCCACAACCCAAGCCTGTAATGTGTGGGGCTGTCCAGGGCTAGAATCCACGACCCAAGCCTTTTCGGTGTGGGGCTGTCTAATGCTAGGATCCACGACCCAAGCCTGTGTGTGTGGGGGGGCTGTCCAGGGCTAGGATCCACGACCCAAGCCTTTGCAGTGCTGGGCTGTCCAGGGCTAGGATTCATGACCCAAGCCGTCCCGGTGTTGGGCTGTCCAGGGGTAGGATCCACGACCCAAGACTTTCCAGTGTGGGGCTTTCCAGGGATTGAAACCCTGACAAAAGAATTTGTGGAGTGGGGCTGTCCAGGGCTAGGATCCACGACCCAAGAATTTGTGGTGTAGGGCTGTCCAGGGCTAAGATCCACGACCCACGACTTTCCGGTGTGGGGATGTCCAGGGCTAGGATCCACGACCCAAGCCTGTGTGGTGTGGGGCTGTTCAGGGTTACGACACACGACCAAAGCTTTTGCGGTTTTGCGCTGTCTAGGGCTAGGTTTCATGACCCGAGAACTTGTGGTGTGGGGCTGTCTAAGGCTAAGATCCACGACCCAAGCCTTTCCGGTGTGGGGCTGTCCAGGGTTAGGATCCACGACCCAAACCTTTTTGGTGTGGTGCTGTCTAGGGTTACGATCCACGACCCAAGCCTTTGCGGTGCTGGGCTGTCCAGGGTTAGGATCCACGACCCAAGCTTTTCCGGTGTGGGGCTTTCCAGGGCTAGGATCCACGACCCAAGCCTTTCCGGTGTGGGGCTGTCCCAGGGCTAGGATCCACAACCCAAGCCTTTCCGGTGTGGGGCTGTCCATGGCATGGATCCACGACCCAAGCCTGTGTGATGTGGGGCTGTCCAGGGCTAATCCACGACCCATGCCTCTCTGGTGTGGGGCTGTCCAGGGCTAGGAACCGTAACCCAATATTTTGTGGAGTGGGGCTGCCAGGGCTAGAATCCTCGACCCAAGCCTTTCCGGTGTGGGGCTGTCCAGGGCTAGGATCCACAACCCAAGCCTTTTTGGTGTGGGGCTGTCCAGGGCTAGGATCCACGACCCAAGCCTGTGTGGTGTGGGGCTGTCTAGGACTAGAATCCACGACCCAAGCCTTTTCGGTGTGGGGCTGTCCAAGGCTAGGATCCACGACCCAAGCCTTTCCGGTGTGGGACTCTTCAGGGGCTGGAACCGTGACCCAAGAATTTGTGGAGTGGGGCTGTCCAGGGCTAGGATCCACGACCCAAGAATTTGTGGTGTAGGGCTTTCTAGTGCTAAGATCCATGACCCACGACTTTCCGGTGTGGGGCTGTCCAGGGATAGGATCTACGACCCAAGCCTTTTCGGTGTGGGGCTGTCCAGGGCTAGGATCCACGACCTAAGCCTATGCGGTCTGGGGGCTGTTCAGGGTTACGACCCACGACCCAAGCCTTTGCGGTGCTGGGCAGTCCAGGGCTAGGATTCATGCCCCAAGCCTTTGCGGTGTGGGGGAAGACCAGGGCTAGGAACCGTGACCCGAGAATTGGTGGTGTAGGGCTGTCTAGGGTTAAGATCCACGACCCACGACTTTCCGTTGTGGGGCTGTCCAGGGCTACGATCCACGACCCAAGCCTTTCCGGTGTGGGGCTGTCCAGGGCTAGGATCCACGACCCAAGCCTTTCCGGTGTGGGGCTGTCCAGGGCCAGGATCCACAACCCAAGTCTGTGTGGTGTGGGGCAGTCCAGGGCTAGGATCCACGACCCAAGCCTGTGTGGTGTGTGGCTGCTCAGGGTTACGATCCACAACCCAAGCCTTTGCGGTGTTGGGCTGTCCAGGGCTAGGATTCATGACCCAAGCATTCTGGTGTGGGTCTGTCCAGGGCTAGGATCCATGACCCAAGCCTTTGCGGTGTTGGGCTGTCCAGGGCAAGGATTCACGACCCAAGCCTTCCCAGTGTAGGGCTTTCCAGTGCTAGGATGCACGACCCAAGCCTTTTCTAGAGGGGGCGCTATATAAGTGAAAATTTGCTTGATTGATTGACTCTACAAATTCTTGGGTCACGACCCGAGCTTTTCTGGTGTGGGGCAGTCCAGGGCTAGGATCCACGACCCAAGCCTTTCTGGTGTGGGGCTGTCCAGGGCTAGGAGCCGTGAACCAAGAATTTGTGGAGTGGGGCTGTCCAGGGCTAGGATCCACGAGCCAAGAATTTGTGGTGTAGGGCTGTCTAGGGCTAAGATCCACGACCCACGATGTACTGGTGATGGGCTGTCCAGGGCTAAGATTCACGACCCGAGCCTTTCCGGTTTGGGGCTGTCTAGGGCTACGATCCACGACCCAAGCCTTTGCGGTGCTGGGCTGTACAGGGCTAGGATCCACGACCCAAGCCTTTTCGGTGTGGGGCTGTCCAGGGCTAGGATCCACGACCCAAGCCTTTCCGGTGTGGGGCTGTCCAGGGCTAGGATCCACGACCCAAGCCTTTCCGGTGTGGGGCTGTCCAGGGCTAGGATCCACGACCCAAGCCTGTGTGGTGTGGGGCTGTCCAGGGCTAATATCCACGACCCAAGTCTTCCCGGTGTGGGGCTGCCCAGGGCTAGGATCCACGACCCAAGGCTCTCCGGTGTGGGGCTGTCCAGGGCTAAAATCCTCGACCCAAGCCTTTTCGGTGTGGGGCTGTCCAGGGCTAGGATCCACGACCCAAGCCTTTCCGGTGTGGGGCTGTCCAGGGCTAAAATCCTCGACCCAAGCCTTCCCGGTGTGGGGCTGTCCAGGGCTAGGATCCACGACCCAAGCCTGTGGTGTGGGGCTGTCCAGGGCTAGGATCCACGACCCAAGCCTTTTCGGTGTGGGGCTGTCCAGGGCTAGGACCCACGACCCAAGCCTATGTGGTGTGGGGCTGTCCAGGGCTAGGATCCACGACCTAAGCCATTCCGGTGTGGGGCTGTCCAGGGCTAGGATCCACGACCCAAGCCTTTCTGGTGTGGGGCTGTCCAGGGCTAGGAACCGTGACCCAAAAAATTGTGGAGTGGGGCTGTCCAGGGCTAGGATCCACGAACCAAGAATTTGTGGTGTAGGGCTGTCTATGGCTAAGATCCACGACCCACGACTTTCTGGTGAGGGGCTGTCCAGGGCTGGGATCCACGACCCAAGCCTTTCCCGTTTGGGGCTGTCTAGGGCTACAATACACGACCCAAGCCTTTGCGGTGCTGTGCTGTCCAGGGCTAGGATCCACGACCCAAGCCTTTCCGGTGTGGAGCTGTCCAGGGCTAGGGTCCACGACCCAAGCCTTTTCGGTGTGGGGCTTTCCAAGGCTAGGATCCACGACCCAAGCCTTTCCGGTGTGGGACTGTCCAGGGCTAGGAGCCGTGACCCAAGAATTTGTGGAGTGGGGCTGTCCAGGGCTAGGATCCACGACCCAAGAATTTGTGGTGTAGGGATTTCTAAGGCTAAGATCCACGACCCGCGATTTTCCGGTGTGGGGCTGTCCAGGGCTAGGATCCACGACCCAAGCCTTTTCGGTGTGGGGCTGTCCAGAGCTAGGATCCACGACCCAAGCCTTTGTGGTGTGGGGCTGTTCAGGGTTACGACCCACGACCCAAGCCTTTGCTGTGTTGGGCAGTCCAGGGCTAGGATTCATGACCCAAGCCTTTGCGGTGTGGGGAAGACCAGGGCTAGGAACCGTGACCCAAGAATTGGTGGTGTGGGGCTGTCTAGGGTTAAGATCCACGACCCACGACTTTCCGTTGTGGGGCTGTCCAGGGCTAGGATCCACGACCCAAGAATTTGTGGTGTAGGGATTTCTAAGGCTAAGATCCACGACCCACGACTTTCCGGTGTGGGGCTTTCCAGGGCTAGGATCCACGACCCAAGCCTTTTCGGTGTGGGGCTGTCCAGAGCTAGGATCCACGACCCAAGCCTGTGTGGTGTGGGGCTGTCCAGGACTAGGATCCACGACCCAAGCCTTTTCGGTGTGGGGCTTTCCAAGGCTAGGAGCCGTGCCCCAAGAATTTGTGGAGTGGGGCTGTCCAGGGCTAGGATCCACGACCCAAGAATTTGTGGTGTAGGGATTTCTAAGGCTAAGATCCACGACCCACGACTTTCCGGTGTGGGGCTGTCCAGAGCTAGGATCCACGACCCAAGCCTGTGTGGTGTGGGGCTGTTCAGGGTTACGACCCACGACCCAAGCCTTTGCTGTGTTGGGCAGTCCAGGGCTAGGATTCATGACCCAAGCCTTTGCGGTGTGGGGAAGAACAGGGCTAGGAACCGTGACCCGAGAATTGGTGGTGTGGGGCTGTCTAGGGTTAAGATCCACGACCCACGACTTTCCGTTGTGAGGCTGTCCAGGGCTAGGATCCACGACCCAAGAATTTGTGGTGTAGGGATTTCTAAGGCTAAGATCCACGACCCACGACTTTCCGGTGTGGGGCTGTCCAGGGCTAGGATCCACGACCCAAGCCTTTTCGGTGTGGGGCTGTCCAGGGCTAGGATCCACGACCCAAGCCTTTCCGGTGTGGGGCTGTCCAGGGCCAGGATCTACAACCCAAGTCTGTGTGGTGTGGGGCAGTCCAGGGCTAGGATCCACGACCCAAGCCTGTGTGGTGTGTGGCTGCTCAGGGTTACGATCCACAACCCAAGCCTTTGCGGTGTTGGGCTGTCCAGGGCTAGGATTCATGACCCAAGCATTCTGGTGTGGGTCTGTCCAGGGCTAGGATCCATGACCCAAGCCTTTGCGGTGTTGGGCTGTCCAGGGCAAGGATTCACGACCCAAGCCTTCCCAGTGTAGGGCTTTCCAGTGCTAGGATGCACGACCCAAGCCTTTTCTAGAGGGGGCGCTATATAAGTGTAAATTTGCTTGATTGATTGACTCTACAAATTCTTGGGTCACGACCCGAGCTTTTCTGGTGTGGGGCAGTCCAGGGCTAGGATCCACGACCCAAGCCTTTCTGGTGTGGGGCTGTCCAGGGCTAGGAGCCGTGAACCAAGAATTTGTGGAGTGGGGCTGTCCAGGGCTAGGATCCACGAGCCAAGAATTTGTGGTGTAGGGCTGTCTAGGGCTAAGATCCACGACCCACGATGTACTGGTGATGGGCTGTCCAGGGCTAAGATTCACGACCCGAGCCTTTCCGGTTTGGGGCTGTCTAGGGCTACGATCCACGACCCAAGCCTTTGCGGTGCTGGGCTGTACAGGGCTAGGATCCACGACCCAAGCCTTTCCGGTGTGGGGCTGTCCAGGGCTAGGATCCACGACCCAAGCCTTTCCGGTGTGGGGCTGTCCAGGGCTAGGATCCACGACCCAAGCCTTTCCGGTGTGGGGCTGTCCAGGGCTAGGATCCACGACCCAAGCCTGTGTGGTGTGGGGCTGTCCAGGGCTAATATCCACGACCCAAGTCTTCCCGGTGTGGGGCTGCCCAGGGCTAGGATCCACGACCCAAGGCTCTCCGGTGTGGGGCTGTCCAGGGCTAAAATCCTCGACCCAAGCCTTTTCGGTGTGGGGCTGTCCAGGGCTAGGATCCACGACCCAAGCCTTTCCGGTGTGGGGCTGTCCAGGGCTAAAATCCTCGACCCAAGCCTTCCCGGTGTGGGGCTGTCCAGGGCTAGGATCCACGACCCAAGCCTGTGGTGTGGGGCTGTCCAGGGCTAGGATCCACGACCCAAGCCTTTTCGGTGTGGGGCTGTCCAGGGCTAGGACCCACGACCCAAGCCTATGTGGTGTGGGGCTGTCCAGGGCTAGGATCCACGACCTAAGCCATTCCGGTGTGGGGCTGTCCAGGGCTAGGATCCACGACCCAAGCCTTTCTGGTGTGGGGCTGTCCAGGGCTAGGAACCGTGACCCAAAAATTTGTGGAGTGGGGCTGTCCAGGGCTAGGATCCACGAACCAAGAATTTGTGGTGTAGGGCTGTCTATGGCTAAGATCCACGACCCACGACTTTCTGGTGAGGGGCTGTCCAGGGCTGGGATCCACGACCCAAGCCTTTCCCGTTTGGGGCTGTCTAGGGCTACAATACACGACCCAAGCCTTTGCGGTGCTGTGCTGTCCAGGGCTAGGATCCACGACCCAAGCCTTTCCGGTGTGGAGCTGTCCAGGGCTAGGGTCCACGACCCAAGCCTTTTCGGTGTGGGGCTTTCCAAGGCTAGGATCCACGACCCAAGCCTTTCCGGTGTGGGACTGTCCAGGGCTAGGAGCCGTGACCCAAGAATTTGTGGAGTGGGGCTGTCCAGGGCTAGGATCCACGACCCAAGAATTTGTGGTGTAGGGATTTCTAAGGCTAAGATCCACGACCCGCGATTTTCCGGTGTGGGGCTGTCCAGGGCTAGGATCCACGACCCAAGCCTTTTCGGTGTGGGGCTGTCCAGAGCTAGGATCCACGACCCAAGCCTTTGTGGTGTGGGGCTGTTCAGGGTTACGACCCACGACCCAAGCCTTTGCTGTGTTGGGCAGTCCAGGGCTAGGATTCATGACCCAAGCCTTTGCGGTGTGGGGAAGACCAGGGCTAGGAACCGTGACCCGAGAATTGGTGGTGTGGGGCTGTCTAGGGTTAAGATCCACGACCCACGACTTTCCGTTGTGGGGCTGTCCAGGGCTAGGATCCACGACCCAAGAATTTGTGGTGTAGGGATTTCTAAGGCTAAGATCCACGACCCACGACTTTCCGGTGTGGGGCTTTCCAGGGCTAGGATCCACGACCCAAGCCTTTTCGGTGTGGGGCTGTCCAGAGCTAGGATCCACGACCCAAGCCTGTGTGGTGTGGGGCTGTCCAGGACTAGGATCCACGACCCAAGCCTTTTCTGTGTGGGGCTTTCCAAGGCTAGGAGCCGTGCCCCAAGAATTTGTGGAGTGGGGCTGTCCAGGGCTAGGATCCACGACCCAAGAATTTGTGGTGTAGGGATTTCTAAGGCTAAGATCCACGACCCACGACTTTCCGGTGTGGGGCTGTCCAGAGCTAGGATCCACGACCCAAGCCTGTGTGGTGTGGGGCTGTTCAGGGTTACGACCCACGACCCAAGCCTTTGCTGTGTTGGGCAGTCCAGGGCTAGGATTCATGACCCAAGCCTTTGCGGTGTGGGGAAGAACAGGGCTAGGAACCGTGACCCGAGAATTGGTGGTGTGGGGCTGTCTAGGGTTAAGATCCACGACCCACGACTTTCCGTTGTGAGGCTGTCCAGGGCTAGGATCCACGACCCAAGAATTTGTGGTGTAGGGATTTCTAAGGCTAAGATCCACGACCCACGACTTTCCGGTGTGGGGCTGTCCAGGGCTAGGATCCACGACCCAAGCCTTTTCGGTGTGGGGCTGTCCAGAGCTAGGATCCACGACCCAAGCCTTTGTGGTGTGGGGCTGTTCAGGGTTACGACCCACGACCCAAGCCTTTGCTGTGTTGGGAAGTCCAGGGCTAGGATTCATGACCCGAGCCTTTGCGGTGTGGGGAAGACCAGGGCTAGGAACCGTGACCCGATAATTGGTGGTGTGGGGCTGTCTAGGGTTAAGATCCACGACCCACGACTTTCCGTTGTGGGGCTGTCCAGGGCTAGGATCCACGACCCAAGAATTTGTGGTGTAGGGATTTCTAAGGCTAAGATCCACGACCCACGACTTTCCGGTGTGGGGCTTTCCAGGCCTAGGATCCACGACCCAAGCCTTTTCGGTGTGGGGCTGTCCAGAGCTAGGATCCACGACCCAAGCCTGTGTGGTGTGGGGCTGTCCAGGACTAGGATCCACGACCCAAGCCTTTTCGGTGTGGGGCTTTCCAAGGCTAGGAGCCGTGCCCCAAGAATTTGTGGAGTGGGGCTGTCCAGGGCTAGGATCCACGACCCAAGAATTTGTGGTGTAGGGATTTCTAAGGCTAGGATCCACGACCCAAGCCTTTTCGGTGTGGGGCTGTCCAGAGCTAGGATCCACGACCCAAGCCTGTGTGGTGTGGGGCTGTTCAGGGTTACGACCCACGACCCAAGCCTTTGCTGTGTTGGGCAGTCCAGGGCTAGGATTCATGACCCAAGCCTTTGCGGTGTTTGGAAGAACAGGGCTAGGAACCGTGACCCGAGAATTGGTGGTGTGGGGCTGTCTAGGGTTAAGATCCACGACCCACGACTTTCCGTTGTGAGGCTGTCCAGGGCTAGGATCCACGACCCAAGAATTTGTGGTGTAGGGATTTCTAAGGCTAAGATCCACGACCCACGACTTTCCGGTGTGGGGCTGTCCAGGGCTAGGATCCACGACCCAAGCCTTTTCGGTGTGGGGCTGTCCAGAGCTAGGATCCACGACCCAAGCCTTTGTGGTGTGGGGCTGTTCAGGGTTACGACCCACGACCCAAGCCTTTGCTGTGTTGGGCAGTCCAGGGCTAGGATTCATGACCCAAGCCTTTGCGGTGTGGGGAAGACCAGGGCTAGGAACCGTGACCCGAGAATTGGTGGTGTGGGGCTGTCTAGGGTTAAGATCCACGACCCACGACTTTCCGTTGTGGGGCTGTCCAGGGCTAGGATCCACGACCCAAGAATTTGTGGTGTAGGGATTTCTAAGGCTAAGATCCACGACCCACGACTTTCCGGTGTGGGGCTGTCCAGGGCTAGGATCCACGACCCAAGCCTTTTCGGTGTGGGGCTGTCCAGAGCTAGGATCCACGACCCAAGCCTGTGTGGTGTGGGGCTGTCCAGGACTAGGATCCACGACCCAAGCCTTTTCGGTGTGGGGCTTTCCAAGGCTAGGATCCACGACCCAAGCCTTTCCGGTGTGGGACTGTCCAGGGCTAGGAGCCGTGACCCAAGAATTTGTGGAGTGGGGCTGTCCAGGGCTAGGATCCACGACCCAAAAATTTGTGGTGTAGGGATTTCTAAGGCTAAGATCCACGACCCGCGATTTTCCGGTGTGGGGCTGTCCAGGGCTAGGATCCACGACCCAAGCCTTTTCGGTGTGGGGCTGTCCAGAGCTAGGATCCACGACCCAAGCCTGTGTGGTGTGGGGCTGTTCAGGGTTACGACCCACGACCCAAGCCTTTGCTGTGTTGGGCAGTCCAGGGCTAGGATTTATGACCCAAGCCTTTGCGGTGTGGGGAAGACCAGGACTAGAAACCTTGACCCGAGAATTGGTGGTGTGGGGCTGTCTAGGGTTAAGATCCACGACCCACGACTTTCCGTTGTGGGGCTGTCCAGGGCTAGGTTCCACGACCCCCGCCTTTCCGGTGTGGGGCTGTCCAGAGCTAGTAACCGTTACCCGAGAACTTGTGGTGTAGAGCTGTTTAAGGCTGAGATCCTCGACCCACGCCTTTACGGTGTGGGGCTGTCCAGGGCTAGGATCCACGACACAAACCATTTTGGTGTAGGGCTGTCTAGGGCTCCGATCTACGACCTAAGCCTTTGCGGTGTCGGACTGTCCAGGGCTAGGATCCTCGACCCAAGCCTTTCCGGTGTGGGGCTGTCCAGGGCTAGGATCCACGACCCAAGCCTTTGTGGTGTGGGGCTGTTCAGGGTTACGACCCACGACCCAAGCCTTTGCTGTGTTGGGAAGTCCAGGGCTAGGATTCATGACCCAAGCCTTTGCGGTGTGGGGAAGACCAGGGCTAGGAACCGTGACCCGAGAATTGGTGGTGTGGGGCTGTCTAGGGTTAAGATCCACGACCCACGACTTTCCGTTGTGGGGCTGTCCAGGGCTAGGATCCACGACCCAAGAATTTGTGGTGTAGGGATTTCTAAGGCTAAGATCCACGACCCACGACTTTCCGGTGTGGGGCTTTCCAGGGCTAGGATCCACGACCCAAGCCTTTTCGGTGTGGGGCTGTCCAGAGCTAGGATCCACGACCCAAGCCTGTGTGGTGTGGGGCTGTCCAGGACTAGGATCCACGACCCAAGCCTTTTCGGTGTGGGGCTTTCCAAGGCTAGGAGCCGTGCCCCAAGAATTTGTGGAGTGGGGCTGTCCAGGGCTAGGATCCACGACCCAAGAATTTGTGGTGTAGGGATTTCTAAGGCTAGGATCCACGACCCAAGCCTTTTCGGTGTGGGGCTGTCCAGAGCTAGGATCCACGACCCAAGCCTGTGTGGTGTGGGGCTGCTCAGGGTTACGACCCACGACCCAAGCCTTTGCTGTGTTGGGCAGTCCAGGGCTAGGATTCATGACCCAAGCCTTTGCGGTGTGGGGAAGAACAGGGCTAGGAACCGTGACCCGAGAATTGGTGGTGTGGGGCTGTCTAGGGTTAAGATCCACGACCCACGACTTTCCGTTGTGAGGCTGTCCAGGGCTAGGATCCACGACCCAAGAATTTGTGGTGTAGGGATTTCTAAGGCTAAGATCCACGACCCACGACTTTCCGGTGTGGGGCTGTCCAGGGCTGGGATCCACGACCCAAGCCTTTTCGGTGTGGGGCTGTCCAGAGCTAGGATCCACGACCCAAGCCTTTGTGGTGTGGGGCTGTTCAGGGTTACGACCCACGACCCAAGCCTTTGCTGTGTTGGGCAGTCCAGGGCTAGGATTCATGACCCAAGCCTTTGCGGTGTGGGGAAGACCAGGGCTAGGAACCGTGACCCGAGAATTGGTGGTGTGGGGCTGTCTAGGGTTAAGATCCACGACCCACGACTTTCCTTTGTGGGGCTGTCCAGGGCTAGGATCCACGACCCAAGAATTTGTGGTGTAGGGATTTCTAAGGCTAAGATCCACGACCCACGACTTTCCGGTGTGGGGCTGTCCAGGGCTAGGATCCACGACCCAAGCCTTTTCGGTGTGGGGCTGTCCAGAGCTAGGATCCACGACCCAAGCCTGTGTGGTGTGGGGCTGTCCAGGACTAGGATCCACGACCCAAGCCTTTTCGGTGTGGGGCTTTCCAAGGCTAGGATCCACGACCCAAGCCTTTCCGGTGTGGGACTGTCCAGGGCTAGGAGCCGTGACCCAAGAATTTGTGGAGTGGGGCTGTCCAGGGCTAGGATCCACGACCCAAGAATTTGTGGTGTAGGGATTTCTAAGGCTAAGATCCACGACCCGCGATTTTCCGGTGTGGGGCTGTCCAGGGCTAGGATCCACGACCCAAGCCTTTTCGGTGTGGGGCTGTCCAGAGCTAGGATCCACGACCCAAGCCTGTGTGGTGTGGGGCTGTTCAGGGTTACGACCCACGACCCAAGCCTTTGCTGTGTTGGGCAGTCCAGGGCTAGGATTTATGACCCAAGCCTTTTCGGTGTGGGGCTGTCCAGAGCTAGGATCCACGACCCAAGCCTGTGTGGTGTGGGGCTGTCCAGGACTAGGATCCACGACCCAAGCCTTTTCGGTGTGGGGCTTTCCAAGGCTAGGATCCACGACCCAAGCCTTTCCGGTGTGGGACTGTCCAGGGCTAGGAGCCGTGACCCAAGAATTTGTGGAGTGGGGCTGTCCAGGGCTAGGATCCACGACCCAAGAATTTGTGGTGTAGGGATTTCTAAGGCTAAGATCCACGACCCGCGATTTTCCGGTGTGGGGCTGTCCAGGGCTAGGATCCACGACCCAAGCCTTTTCGGTGTGGGGCTGTCCAGAGCTAGGATCCACGACCCAAGCCTGTGTGGTGTGGGGCTGTTCAGGGTTACGACCCACGACCCAAGCCTTTGCTGTGTTGGGCAGTCCAGGGCTAGGATTTATGACCCAAGCCTTTGCGGTGTGGGGAAGACCAGGGCTAAAAACCTTGACCCGAGAATTGGTGGTGTGGGGCTGTCTAGGGTTAAGATCCACGACCCACGACTTTCCGTTGTGGGGCTGTCCAGGGCTAGGATCCACGACCCCCGCCTTTCCGGTGTGGGGCTGTCCAGAGCTAGTAACCGTTACCCGAGAACTTGTGGTGTAGAGCTGTTTAAGGCTGAGATCCTCGACCCACGCCTTTACGGTGTGGGGCTGTCCAGGGCTAGGATCCACGACACAAACCATTGTGGTGTAGGGCTGTCTAGGGCTCCGATCTACGACCTAAGCCTTTGCGGTGTCGGACTGTCCAGGGCTAGGATCCACGACCCAAGCCTTTCCGGTGTGGGGCTGTCCAGGGCTAGGATTCATGACCAAAGCCTTTCAGGTGTGGAGCTGTCCAGGGCTAGGAACCGTGACCCAAGAATTTGTGGAGTGGGGCTGTCCAGGGCTAGAATCTTCGACCCTAGCCTATCTGGTGTGGGGCTGTACAGGGCTAGGATCCACAACCCTAGTCTGTAATGTGTGGGGCTGTCCAGGGCTAGGATCCACGACCCAAGCTTTTCCGGTGTGGGCAGTCCAGGGCAGGGATCCACGACCCAAGCCTTTTTGGTGTAGGGCTGTCCAGGGCTAGGATCCACGATCCAAGCCTTTCCGGTGTGGGGCTGTTCAGGGCTAGGATCCACGACCCAAGAATTTGTGGTGTAGGGATTTCTAAGGCTAAGATCCACAACCCACGACTTTCCGGTGTGGGGCTGTCCAGGGCTAGGATCCACGACCCAAGCCTTTTCGGTGTGGGGCTGTCCAGAGCTATGATCCACGACCCAAGCCTGTGTGGTGTGGGGCTGTTCAGGGTTACGACCCACGACCCAAGCCTTTGCTGTGTTGGGCAGTCCAGGGCTAGGATTCATGACCCAAGCCTTTGCGGTGTGGGGAAGACCAGGGCTAGGAACCGTGACCCGAGAATTGGTGGTGTGGGGCTTGTCTAGGGTGGGGATCCACGACCCACGACTTTCCGTTGTGGGGCTGTCCAGGGCTAGGATCCACGACCCAAGAATTTGTGGTGTAGGGATTTCTAAGGCTAAGATCCACGACCCACGACTTTCCGGTGTGGGGCTGTCCAGGGCTAGGATCCACGACCCAAGCCTTTTCGGTGTGGGGCTGTCCAGAGCTAGGATCCACGACCCAAAACCTGTGTGGTGTGGGGCTGTCCAGGACTAGGATCCACGACCCAAGCCTTTTCGGTGTGGGGCTTTCCAAGGCTAGGATCCACGACCCAAGCCTTTCCGGAGTGGGACTGTCCAGGCCTAGGAGCCGTGCCCCAAGAATTTGTGGAGTGGGGCTGTCCAGGGCTAGGATCCACGACCCAAGAATTTGTGGTGTAGGGATTTCTAAGGCTAAGATCCACGACCCACGACTTTCCGGTGTGGGGCTGTCCAGGGCTAGGATCCACGACCCAAGCCTTTTCGGTGTGGGGCTGTCCAGAGCTAGGATCCACGACCCAAGCCTGTGTGGTGTGGGGCTGTTCAGGGTTACGACCCACGACCCAATCCTTTGCTGTGTTGGGCAGTCCAGGGCTAGGGATTCATGACCCAAGCCTTTGCGGTGTGGGGAAGACCAGGGCTACGAAGCGTGATCCGAGAATTGGTGGTGTGGGGCTGTCTAGGGTTACGATCCACGACCCACGACTTTCCGTTGTGAGGCTGTCCAGGGCTAGGATCCACGACCCAAAAATTTGTGGTGTAGGGATTTCTAAGGCTAAGATCCACGACCCACGACTTTCCGGTGTGGGGCTGTCCAGGGCTAGGATCCACGACCCAAGCCTTTTCGGTGTGGGGCTGTCCAGAGCTAGGATCCACGACCCAAGCCTGTGTGGTGTGGGGCTGTCCAGGACTAGGATCCACGACCCCAAGCCTTTTCGGTGTGGGGCTTTCCAAGGCTAGGATCCACGACCCAAGCCTTTCCGGTGTGGGACTGTCCAGGGCTAGGAGCCGTGACCCAAGAATTTGTGGAGTGGGGCTGTCCAGGGCTAGGATCCACGACCCAAGAATTTGTGGTGTAGGGATTTCTAAGGCTAAGATCCACGACCCGCGATTTTCCGGTGTGGGGCTGTCCAGGGCTAGGATCCACGACCCAAGCCTTTTCGGTGTGGGGCTGTCCAGAGCTAGGATCCACGACCCAAGCCCTTGTGGTGTGGGGCTGTTCAGGGTTACGACCCACGACCCAAGCCTTTGCTGTGTTGGGCAGTCCAGGGCTAGGATTCATGACCCAAGCCTTTGCGGGTGGGGAAGACCAGGGCTAGGAACCGTGACCCGAGAATTGGTGGTGTGGGCTGTCTAGGGTTAAGATCCACGACCCACGACTTTCCGTTGTGGGGCTGTCCAGGGCTAGGATCCACGACCCAAGAATTTGTGGTGTAGGGATTTCTAAGGCTAAGATCCACGACCCACGACTTTCCGGTGTGGGGCTGTCCAGGGCTAGGATCCACGACCCAAGCCTTTTCGGTGTGGGGCTGTCCAGAGCTAGGATCCACGACCCAAGCCTGTGTGGTGTGGGGCTGTCCAGGACTAGGATCCACGACCCAAGCCTTTTCGGTGTGGGGCTTTCCAAGGCTAGGATCCACGACCCAAGCCTTTCCGGTGTGGGACTGTCCAGGGCTAGGAGCCGTGCCCCAAGAATTTGTGGAGTGGGGCTGTCCAGGGCTAGGATCCACGACCCAAGAATTTGTGGTGTAGGGATTTCTAAGGCTAAGATCCACGACCCACGACTTTCCGGTGTGGGGCTGTCCAGGGCTAGGATCCACGACCCAAGCCTTTTCGGTGTGGGGCTGTCCAGAGCTAGGATCCACGACCCAAGCCTGTGTGGTGTGGGGCTGTTCAGGGTTACGACCCACGACCCAAGCCCTTGCTGTGTTGGGCAGTCCAGGGCTAGGATTCATGACCCAAGCCTTTGCGGTGTGGGGAAGAACAGGGCTAGGAACCGTGACCCGAGAATTGGTGGTGTGGGGCTGTCTAGGGTTAAGATCCACGACCCACGACTTTCCGTTGTGAGGCTGTCCAGGGCTAGGATCCACAACCCAAGAATTTGTGGTGTAGGGATTTCTAAGGCTAAGATCCACGACCCACGACTTTCCGGTGTGGGGCTGTCCAGGGCTAGGATCCACGACCCAAGCCTTTTCGGTGTGGGGCTGTCCAGAGCTAGGATCCACGACCCAAGCCTTTGTGGTGTGGGGCTGTTCAGGGTTACGACCCACGACCCAAGCCTTTGCTGTGTTGGGCAGTCCAGGGCTAGGATTCATGACCCAAGCCTTTGCGGTGTGGGGAAGACCACGGCTAGGAACCGTGACCCGAGAATTGGTGGTGTGGGGCTGTCTAGGGTTAAGATCCACGACCCACGACTTCCCGTTGTGGGGCTGTCCAGGGCTAGGATCCACGACCCAAGAATTTGTGGTGTAGGGATTTCTAAGGCTAAGATCCACGACCCACGACTTTCCGGTGTGGGGCTGTCCAGGGCTAGGATCCACGACCCAAGCCTTTTCGGTGTGGGGCTGTCCAGAGCTAGGATCCACGACCCAAGCCTGTGTGGTGTGGGGCTGTCCAGGACTAGGATCCACGACCCAAGCCTTTTCGGTGTGGGGCTTTCCAAGGCTAGGATCCACGACCCAAGCCTTTCCGGTGTGGGACTGTCCAGGGCTAGGAGCCGTGACCCAAGAATTTGTGGAGTGGGGCTGTCCAGGGCTAGGATCCACGACCCAAGAATTTGTGGTGTAGGGATTTCTAAGGCTAAGATCCACGACCCGCGATTTCCGGTGTGGGGCTGTCCAGGGCTAGGATCCACGACCCAAGCCTTTTCGGTGTGGGGCTGTCCAGAGCTAGGATCCACGACCCAAGCCTGTGTGGAGTGGGGCTGTTCAGGGTTACGACCCACGACCCAAGCCTTTGCTGTGTTGGGCAGTCCAGGGCTAGGATTTATGATCCAAGCCTTTGCGGTGTGGGGAAGACCAGGGCTAGAAACCTTGACCCGAGAATTGGTGGTGTGGGGCTGTCTAGGGTTAAGATCCACGACCCACGACTTTCCGCTGTGGGGCTGTCCAGGGCTAGGATCCACGACCCCCGCCTTCCCGGTGTGGGGCTGTCCAGAGCTAGTAACCGTTACCCGAGAACTTGTGGTGTAGAGCTGTTTAAGGCTGAGATCCTCGACCCACGCCTTTACGGTGTGGGGCTGTCCAGGGCTAGGATCCACGACACAAACCATTTTGTGTAGGGCTGTCTAGGGCTCCGATCTACGACCTAAGCCTTTGCGGTTTCGGACTGTCCAGGGCTAGGATCCACGACCCAAGCCTTTCCGGTGTGGGGCTGTCCAGGGCTAAGATCCGCGACCCAAGCCTGTGTGATGTGGGGCTGTCCAGGGCTAGGATCCACGACCCAAGCCTTTGCGATGCTGGGCTGTCCAGGGCTAGGATTCATGACCAAAGCCTTTCCGGTGTGGGGCTGTCCAGGGCTAGGAACTGTTACAAAATAATTTGTGGTGTGGGGCTGTCCAGGGCTAAGATCTACGACCCAAGCCTTTCCGGTGTGGAGCTGTCCAGGGCTAGGAACCGTGACCCAAGAATTTGTGGAGTGGGGGCTGTCCAGGGCTAAAATCTTTGACCCTAGCCTATCTGGTGTGGGGCTGTACAGGGCTAGGATCCACAACCCTAGTCTGTAATGTGTGGGGCTGTCCAGGGCTAGGATCCACGAACCAAGCTTTTCCGGTGTGGGCAGTCCAGGGCAGGGATCCACGACCCAAGCCTTTTTGGTGTAGGGCTGTCCAGGGCTAGGATCCGCGATCCAAGCCTTTTTCGGTGTGGGGCTGTTCAGGGCTAGGATCCACGACCCAAGAATTTGTGGTGTAGGGATTTCTAAGGCTAAGATCCACAACCCACGACTTTCCGTGTGGGGCTGTCCAGGGCTAGGATCCACGACCCAAGCCTTTTCGGTGTGGGGCTGTCCAGAGCTAGGATCCACGACCCAAGCCTGTGTGGTGTGGGGCTGTTCAGGGTTACGACCCACGACTCAAGCCTTTGCTGTGTTGGGCAGTCCAGGGCTAGGATTCATGACCCAAGCCTTTGCGGTGTGGGGAAGACCAGGGCTAGGAACCGTGACCCGAGAATTGGTGGTGTGGGGCTGTCTAGGGTTAAGATCCACGACCCACGACTTTCCGTTGTGGGGCTGTCCAGGGCTAGGATCCACGACCCAAGAATTTGTGGTGTAGGGATTTCTAAGGCTAAGATCCACGACCCACGACTTCCCGGTGTGGGGCTGTCCAGGGCTAGGATCCACGACCCAAGCCTTTTCGGTGTGGGGCTGTCCAGAGCTAGGATCCACGACCCAAGCCTTTGTGGTGTGGGGCTGTTCAGGGTTACGACCCACGACCCAAGCCTTTGCTGTGTTGGGCAGTCCAGGGCTAGGATTCATGACCCAAGCCTTTGCGGTGTGGGGAAGACCAGGGCTAGGAACCGTGACCTGAGAATTGGTGGTGTGGGGCTGTCTAGGGTTAAGATCCACGACCCACGACTTTCCGTTGTGGGGCTGTCCAGGGCTAGGATCCACGAACCAATAATTTGTGGTGTAGGGATTTCTAAGGCTAAGATCCACGACCCACGACTTTCCGGTGTGGGGCTGTCCAGGGCTAGGATCCACGACCAAGCCTTTTCGGTGTGGGGCTGTCCAGAGCTAGGATCCACGACCCAAGCCTGTGTGGTGTGGGGCTGTCCAGGACTAGGATCCACGACCCAAGCCTTTTCGGTGTGGTGCTTTCCAAGGCTAGGATCCACGACCCAAGCCTTTCCGGTGTGGGACTGTCCAGGGCTAGGAGCCGTGCCCCAAGAATTTGTGGAGTGGGGCTGTCCAGGGCTAGGATCCACGACCCAAGAATTTGTGGTGTAGGGATTTCTAAGGCTAAGATCCACGACCCACGACTTTCCGGTGTGGGGGCTGTCCAGGGCTAGGATTCACGACCCAAGCCTTTTCGGTGTGGGGCTGTCCAGAGCTAGGATCCACGACCCAAGCCTGTGTGGTGTGGGGCTGTTCAGGGTTACGACCCACGACCCAATCCTTTGCTGTGTTGGGCAGTCCAGGGCTAGGATTCATGACCCAAGCCTTTGCGGTGTGGGGAAGACCAGGGCTACGAAGCGTGACCCGAGAATTGGTGGTGTGGGGCTGTCTAGGGTTAAGATCCACGACCCACGACTTTCCGTTGTGGGGCTGTCCAGGGCTAGGATCCACGACCCCCGCCTTTCCGGTGTAGGGCTGTCCAGAGCTAGCAACCGTCACCCGAGAACTTGTGGTGTAGAGCTGTCTAAGGCTGAGATCCTCGACCCACGCCTTTACGGTGTGGGGCTGTCCAGGGCTAGGATTCACGACCCAAGCCTTTTCGGTGTGGGGCTGTCCAGAGCTAGGATCCACGACCCAAGCCTGTGTGGTGTGGGGCTGTTCAGGGTTACGACCCACGACCCAATCCTTTGCTGTGTTGGGCAGTCCAGGGCTAGGATTCATGACCCAAGCCTTTGCGGTGTGGGGAAGACCAGGGCTACGAAGCGTGACCCGAGAATTGGTGGTGTGGGGCTGTCTAGGGTTAAGATCCACGACCCACGACTTTCCGTTGTGGGGCTGTCCAGGGCTAGGATCCACGACCCCCCGCCTTTCCGGTGTAGGGCTGTCCAGAGCTAGCAACCGTCACCCGAGAACTTGTGGTGTAGAGCTGTCTAAGGCTGAGATCCTCGACCCACGCCTTTACGGTGTGGGGCTGTCCAGGGCTAGGATCCACGACACAAACCATTTTGGTGTAGGGCTGTCTAGGGCTACGATCTACGACCTAAGCCTTTGCGGTGTCGGACTGTCCAGGGCTAGGATCCACGACCCAAGCCTTTCCGGTGTGGGGCTGTCCAGGGCTAAGATCCACGACCCAAGCCTGTATGATGTGGGGCTGTCCAGGGCTAGGATCCACGACCCAAGCCTTTGCGATGCTGGGCTGTCCAGGGCTAGGATTCATGACCAAAGCCTTTCCGATGTGGGGCTGTCCAGGGCTAGGATCCACGACCCAAGCCTTTTTGGTGTGGGGCTGTCCAGGGCTAGGAACTGTGACAAAATAATTTGTGGTGTGGGGCTGTCCAGGGCTAAGATCTACGACTCAAACCTTTCTGATGTGGAGCTGTCCAGGGCTAGGGACCGTGACCCAAGAATTTGTGGAGTGGGGCTGTCCAGGGCTAGAATCGTCGACCCTAGCCTATCTGGTGTGGGGCTGTACAGGGCTAGGATCCACAACCCAAGTCTGTAATGTGTGGGGCTGTCCAGGGCTAGAATCCACGACCCAAGCCTTTTCGGTGTGGGGCTGTCTAATGCTAGGATCCACGACCCAAGCCTGTGTGTGTGGGGGGGCTGTCCAGGGCTAGGATCCACGACCCAAGCCTTTGCAGTGCTGGGCTGTCCAGGGCTAGGATTCATGACCCAAGCCGTCCCGGTGTTGGGCTGTCCAGGGGTAGGATCCACGACCCAAGACTTTCCAGTGTGGGGCTTTCCAGGGATTGAAACCCTGACAAAAGAATTTGTGGAGTGGGGCTGTCCAGGGCTAGGATCCACGACCCAAGAATTTGTGGTGTAGGGCTGTCCAGGGCTAAGATCCACGACCCACGACTTTCCGGTGTGGGGATGTCCAGGGCTAGGATCCACGACCCAAGCCTGTGTGGTGTGGGGCTGTTCAGGGTTACGACACACGACCAAAGCTTTTGCGGTGTTGCGCTGTCTAGGGCTAGGTTTCATGACCCGAGAACTTGTGGTGTGGGGCTGTCTAAGGCTAAGATCCACGACCCAAGCCTTTCCGGTGTGGGGCTGTCCAGGGTTAGGATCCACGACCCAAACCTTTTTGGTGTGGTGCTGTCTAGGGTTACGATCCACAACCCAAGCCTTTGCGGTGCTGGGCTGTCCAGGGTTAGGGATCCACGACCCAAGCTTTTCCGGTGTGGGGCTTTCCAGGGCTAGGATCCACGACCCAAGCCTTTCCGGTGTGGGGCTGTCCAGGGCAGGATCCACAACCCAAGCCTTTCCGGTGTGGGGCTGTCCATGGCATGGATCCACGACCCAAGCCTGTGTGATGTGGGGCTGTCCAGGGCTAATCCACGACCCATGCCTCTCTGGTGTGGGGCTGTCCAGGGCTAGGAACCGTGACCCAATATTTTGTGGAGTGGGGCTGCCAGGGCTAGAATCCTCGACCCAAGCCTTTCCGGTGTGGGGCTGTCCAGGGCTAGGATCCACAACCCAAGCCTTTTTGTGTGGGGCTGTCCAGGGCTAGGATCCACGACCCAAGCCTGTGTGGTGTGGGGCTGTCTAGGACTAGAATCCACGACCCAAGCCTTTTCGGTGTGGGGCTGTCCAAGGCTAGGATCCACGACCCAAGCCTTTCCGGTGTGGGACTCTTCAGGGGCTGGAACCGTGACCCAAGAATTTGTGGAGTGGGGCTGTCCAGGGCTAGGATCCACGACCCAAGAATTTGTGGTGTAGGGCTTCCTAGGGCTAAGATCCATGACCCACGACTTTCCGGTGTGGGGCTGTCCAGGGATAGGATCTACGACCCAAGCCTTTTCGGTGTGGGGCTGTCCAGGGCTAGGATCCACGACCTAAGCCTATACGGTCTGGGGCTGTTCAGGGTTACGACCCACGACCCAAGCCTTTGCGGTGCTGGGCAGTCCAGGGCTAGGATTCATGCCCCAAGCCTTTGCGGTGTGGGGAAGACCAGGGCTAGGAACCGTGACCCGAGAATTGTGGTGTAGGGCTGTCTAGGGTTAAGATCCACGACCCACGACTTTCCGTTGTGGGGCTGTCCAGGGCTAGGATCCACGACCCAAGCCTTTCCGGTGTGGGGCTGTCCAGGGCTAGGATCCACGACCCAAGCCTTTCCGGTGTGGGGCTGTCCAGGGCTAGGATCCACAACCCAAGTCTGTGTGGTGTGGGGCAGTCCAGGGCTGGGATCTACGCAAAAGCCTTTTCGGTGTGAGGCTGTCCAGGGCTAGGATCCACGACCCAAGCTTGTGTGGTGTGGGGCTGTTTAGGGTTACGACCCACGATCCAAGCTTTTGCGGTGTTGCGCTGTCCAGGGCTAGGTTTCATGACCCGAGAAGTTGTCGTGTAGGGCTGTCTAAGGCTAAGATCCACGACCGACGCCTTTCCAGTGTGGGGCTGTCCAGGGTTTGGATCCACGACCCAAACCTTTTGGTGTGGGGCTGTCTAGGGCTACGATCCACGACCCAAGCCTTTTCGGTGTGGGGCTGTCCAGGGCTAGGATCCACGACCCAAGCCTTTCCTGTGTGGGGCTGTCCAGGGCTAGGATCCACGACCCAAGCCTGTGTGGTGTGTGGCTGCTCAGGGTTACGATCCACGACTCAAGCCTTTGCGGTGTTGGGCTGTCCAGAGCTAGGATTCATGACCCAAGCCTTTCTGGTGTGGGGCTGTCCAGGGCTAGGATCCACGACCCAAGCCTTTGCGGTGTTGGGCTGTCCAGGGCAAGGATTCACGACCCAAGCCTTCCCAGTCTAGGGCTTTCCAGTGCTAGGATGCACGACCCAAGCCTTTTTTTGAGGGGGCCTATATAAGTGTAAATTTGATTGATTAATTGACCCTACAAATTCTTGGGTCACGACCCGAGCTTTTCTGGTGTAGGGCACTCCAGGGCTAGGATCCACGACCCAAGCCTTTCTGGTGTGGGGCTGTCTAGGGCTACGATCCACGACCCAAGCCTTTGCGGTGCTGGGCTGTCCAGGGCTAGGATCCACGACTCAAGCCTTTCCGGTGTGGGGCTGTCCAGGGCTAGGATACACGACCCAAGCCTGTTGTGTAGGGCTGTCCAGGGCTAGGATCCACGACCCAAGCCTTTTCGGTGTAGGGTAGTCCAGGGCTAGGATCCACGACCCAAGCATGTGTGGTGTGGGGCAGTCCAGGGCTAGGATCTACGACCCGAACCTTTTCGGTGTGAGGCTGTCCAGGGCTAGGATCCACGACCCAAGCTTGTGTGGTGTGGGGCTGTTCAGGGTTACGACCCACGATCCAAGCTTTTGCGGTGTTGCGCTGTCCAGGGCTAGGTTTCATGACCCGAGAATATGTCGTGTAGGGCTGTCTAAGGCTAAGATCCACGACCCACGCCTTTCCTGTGTGGGGCTGTCCAGGGTTTGGATCCACGACCCAAACCTTTTGGTGTGGGGCTGTCTAGGGCTACGATCTATGACCTAAGCCTTTGCGGTGCTGGGCTGTCCAGGGCTAGGATCCACGACCCAAGCCTTTCCGGTGTGGGGCTGTCCAGGGCTAGGATCCACGACCCAAGCCTTTCCGGTGTGGGGCTGTCTAGGGCTAGGATCCACGACCCAAGCCTGTGTGGTGTGTGGCTGCTCAGGGTTACGATCCACAACCCAAGCCTTTGCGGTGTTGGGCTGTCCAGGGCTAGGATTCATGACCCAAGCATTCTGGTGTGGGTCTGTCCAGGGCTAGGATCCATGACCCAAGCCTTTGCGGTGTTGGGCTGTCCAGGGCAAGGATTCACGACCCAAGCCTTCCCAGTGTAGGGCTTTCCAGTGCTAGGATGCACGACCCAAGCCTTTTCTAGAGGGTGCGCTATATAAGTGTAAATTTGCTTGATTGATTGACTCTACAAATTCTTGGGTCACGACCCGAGCTTTTCTGGTGTGGGGCAGTCCAGGGCTAGGATCCACGACCCAAGCCTTTCTGGTGTGGGGCTGTCCAGGGCTAGGAGCCGTGAACCAAGAATTTGTGGAGTGGGGCTGTCCAGGGCTAGGATCCACGAACCAAGAATTTGTGGTGTAGGGCTGTCTAGGGCTAAGATCCACGACCCACGATGTACTGGTGATGGGCTGTCCAGGGCTAAGATTCACGACCCAAGCCTTTCCGGTTTGGGGCTGTCTAGGGCTACGATCCACGACCCAAGCCTTTGCGGTGCTGGGCTGTACAGGGCTAGGATCCACGACCCAAGCCTTTCCGGCGTGGG
Organism: Flabesymbios commensalis; assembly: GCA_964017125.1. NCBI lineage: Eukaryota > Metazoa > Annelida > Polychaeta > Terebellida > Flabelligeridae > Flabesymbios > Flabesymbios commensalis. Next base: position 6,379,620 of record OZ024909.1, on the reverse strand, counting down.
GCTGTCCAGGGCTAGGATCCACGACCCAAGCCTTTCCGGTGTGGGGCTGTCCAGGGCTAGGATCCACGACCCAAGCCTTTCCAGTGTGGGGCTGTCCAGGGCTAGGATCCACGACCCAAGCCTGTGTGGTGTGGGGCTGTCCAGGGCTAATATCCACGACCCAAGTCTTCCCGGTGTGGGGCTGCCCAGGGCTAGGATCCACGACCCAAGGCTCTCCGGTGTGGGGCTGTCCAGGGCTAAAATCCTCGACCCAAGCCTTTTCGGTGTGGGGCTGTCCAGGGCTAGGATCCACGACCCAAGCCTTTCCGGTGTGGGGCTGTCCAGGGCTAAAATCCTCGACCCAAGCCTTCCCGGTGTGGGGCTGTCCAGGGCTAGGATCCACGACCCAAGCCTGTGGTGTGGGTTGTCCAGGGCTAGGATCCACGACCCAAGCCTTTTCGGTGTGGGGCTGTCCAGGGCTAGGACCCACGACCCAAGCCTATGTGGTGTGGGGCTGTCCAGGGCTAGGATCCACGACCTAAGCCATTCCGGTGTGGGGCTGTCCAGGGCTAGGATCCACGACCCAAGCCTTTCTGGTGTGGGGCTGTCCAGGGCTAGGAACCGTGACCCAAAAATTTGTGGAGTGGGGCTGTCCAGGGCTAGGATCCACGAACCAAGAATTTGTGGTGTAGGGCTGTCTATGGCTAAGATCCACGACCCACGACTTTCTGGTGAGGGGCTGTCCAGGGCTGGGATCCACGACCCAAGCCTTTCCCGTTTGGCGCTGTCTAGGGCTACAATACACGACCCAAGCCTTTGCAGTGCTGTGCTGTCCAGGGCTAGGATCCACGACCCAAGCCTTTCCGGTGTGGAGCTGTCCAGGGCTAGGGTCCACGACCCAAGCCTTTCCGATGTGGGGCTGTCCAGGGCTAGGATCCACGACCCAAGCCTTTCCGGTGTGGGGCTGTCCAGGGCTAGGATCCACGGCCCAAGCCTGTGTGGTGTGGGGCTGTCCAGGGCTAACATCCACGACCCAAGCCTTCCCGGTGTGGGGCTGCCCAGGGCTAGGAACCGTGACCTAAGAATTTGTAGAGTGGGATCCACGACCCACGACCCACGCCTTTCCGGTGTGGGGCTGTCCAGGGTTTCGATCCACGACCCAAACCTTTTTGGTGTGGGGCTGTCCAGGGATAGGAACCCTGACCCAAGAATTTGTGGAGTGGGGCTGTCCAGGGCTAGGAACCGTGACCCAAGAATTTGTAGAGTGGGATCCACGACCCACGCCTTTCCGGTGTGGAGCTGTCCAGGGTTTGGATCCACGACCCAAGCCTATTTGGTGTGGGGCTGTTCAGGGCTAGGAACCGTGACCCAAGATTTTGTGGAGTGGGGCTGTCCAGGGCTAGGATCCACGAACCAAGAATTTATGGTGTAGGGCTGTCTAGTGCTAAGATCCACGACCCACGACTTTCTGGTGAGGGGCTGTCCAGGGCTAGTATCCACGACCCAAGCCTTTACGGTTTGGGGCTGTCTAGGGCTACGATCTACGACTCAAGCCTTTGCGGTGCTGGGCTGTCCAGGGCTAGGATCCACGACCCAAGCATTTCCGATGTGGGGCTGTCCAGGGCTAGGATCCACGACCCAAGCCTTTCCGGTGTGGGGCTGTCCAGGGCTAGGATCCACGATCCAAGCCTTTCCGGTGTGGGGCTGTCCAGGGCTAGGATCCACGGCCCAAGCCTGTATGGTGTGGGGCTGTCTAGGGCTAATATCCACGACCCAAGCCTTCCCGGTGTGGGGCTGCCCAGGGCTAGGAACCGTGACCCAAGAATTTGTAGAGTGGGATCCACGACCCACGACCCACGCCTTTCCGGTGTGGGGCTGTCCAGGGTTTGGATCCACGACCCAAACCTTTTTGGTGTGGGGCTGTCTAGGGCTACGATCCACGACCTAAGCCTTTGCGATGCTGGGCTGTCCAGGGCTAGGTTCCATGACCCACGACCCAAGCTTTTGCGGTGTTGCGCGGTCCAGGGCTAGGTTACATGACCCAAGCCTTTGCGGTGTCGGGCTGTCCAGGGCTAGGAACCGTGACCCGAGAATTGTGGTGTAGGGCTGTCTAGGGCTAAGATCCACGACCCACGCCTTTCCGGGTGGGGGCTGTCCAGGGCTAGGATCCACGACCCAAACCTTTTTGGTGTGGGGCTGTCTAGGGCTAGGATCCACTACCCAAGCCTTTGCGGTGTTGGGCTGTCCAGGGCTAGGACCCAAGCCTTTCCCGTGTGGGGCTGTCCAGGGCTAGGATCCACCACCCAAGCCTTTCCGGTGTGGGGCTGTCCAGGGCTGAGAACCGTAACCCAAGAATTTGTGGAGTGGGGCTGTCCAGGGCTAGGATCCACTACCCAGGAATTTGTGGTGTAGGGCTGTCTAGGGTTAAGATCCATGACCCACGCCTTTCGTGTGGGGCTGTCCAGGGCTAGGATCCACGACCCAAGCCTTTCCGGTGTGGGGCTGTCCAGGGCTAGGAACCGTGACAAAAGAATTTGTGGAATGGGGCTGTCCAGCGCTAGGATCCACGACCCAAGAATTTGTGGTGTAGGTCTGTCTAGGGCTAAGATCCACCACCCACGAACTTCCGGTGTTGGGCTGTCCAGGGCTAGGATCCATGACCCAAGCCTTTCCGGTGTGGGGCTGTCCAGGGCTAGAATCCACGACCTAAGTCTGTGTGGTGTGGGGATTTCCAGGTCTAGGATCCACGACCCAAGCCTTTTCGGTGTGAGAATGTCCAGGGCTAGGATCCACGACCCAAGCCTGTGTGGTGTGGGGCTGTTCAGGGTTACGACCCACGACCCAAGGTTTTGCAATGTTGCGCTGTCCAGGGCTAGGTTTCATAACCCGAGAACTTGTGGTGTAGGGCTGTCTAAGGCTAAGATCCACGACCCACGCCTTTCCGGTGTGGGGCTGTCCAGGGTTAGGATCCACGACCAAACCTTTTTGGTGTGGGGCTGTCTAGGGCTACGATCAACGACCCAAGCCTTTTCGGTGTGGGGCTGTCCAAGGCTAGGATCCACGACCCAAGCTTTTCCGGTGTGGGGCTTTCCAGGGCTAGGATCCACGACCAAGCCTTTCCGGTGTGGGGCTGTCCAGGGCTAGGATCCACGACCCAAGCATGTGTGGTGTGGGGCTGATCAGGGTTACGATCCACGATCCAAGCATTTGTGGTGTTGGGCTGTCCAGGGCTAGGATCCACGACCCAAGCCTTCCCAGTGTAGGGCTGTCCAGTGCTAGGATCCACGACCCAAGCCTTCGTGGTGTTGGGCTGTCCAGGGCTATGATCCACGACCCAAGCCTTCCCAGTGTAGGACTGTCCAGTACTAGGATCCACGACCCGAGCCTTTTCTAGAGGGGGCTCTATATAAGTGTAAATTTGATTGATTGATTTATCCCACAAATTCTTGGGTTACGACCCAAGCTTTTCTGGTGTTGGGCTGTCTAGGGCTAGGATCCACGACCCAGGCCTTTCTGGTGTGGGGCTGTCCAGGGCTAGGAACCGTGACCCAAGAATTTGTGGAGTTGGGCTGTCCAGGGCTAAAATCCACTACCCAAGAATTTGTGGTATAGGGCTGTCTAGGGCTAAGATCCACGACCCACGACTATCTGGTGAGGGGCTGTCCAGGGCTAGGATCCACGACCCAAGCTTTCTAATGTGGGGCTGTCCAGGGCTAGGATCCACGATCCAAGCCTTTTCGGTCTGGGGCTGTCAAGGGCTAGGATCAACGACCCAAGCCTGTGTGGTGTGGGGCTGTTCAGGGTTACGACCCACGACCCAAGCCTTTGCGGTGTTGGGCTGTCCAGGGCTAGGATCCCACGACCCAAGCATTTCTGGTGAGGGGCTGTCCAGGGCTAGGATCCACGACCCAAGACTGTTGGGTGTGGGGCTGTCAAATGCTATGATCCACGACCCAAGCCTTTCTGGTGTGGGGCTGTCCCCAGGGCTAGGATCTATGATCCAAGCTTTTCCGGTGTGGGGCTGTCCAGGGCTAGGAACCGTGACCCGTGAACTTGTGGTTTAGGGCTGTCTAAGGTTAAGATCCACGACCCACGCCTTTCTGGTGTGGATCTGTCTAGAGCTAGGATCACGACTCAAGCCTTTCTGGTGTGCGGCTATCCAGGGCTAGGATTCATGACCCAAGCCTTTGCGGTGTGGGGCTGTCCAGGACTAGGAAGCATGACCCAAAGAATTTGTGGCGTTGGGCTGTCTAGGGCTAAGATCTACGACCCACGACTTTCAGGTGTGGGGCTGTCCAGGGTCTAGTAACCGTTACCCGAGAACTTGTGGTTTAGGGCTGTCTAAGGTTAAGATCCACGACCCACGCCTTTCTGGTGTGGATCTGTCTAGAGCTAGGATCCACGACCCCAAGCCTTTCTGGTGTGCAGCTATCCCAGGGCTAGGATTCATGACCCAAGCCTTTGCGGTGTGGGGCTGTCCAGGACTAGGAAGCATGACCCAAGAATTTGTGGCGTTGGGCTGTCTAGGGCTAAGATCTACGACCCACGACTTTCCGGTGTGGGGCTGTCCAGGGCTAGTAACCGTTACCCGAGAACTTGTGGTGTAGGGCTGTCTAAGGCTAAGATCCACGACCCACGTCTTTTGGTGTTGGGCTGTCCAGGGCTAGGATCAACGACGCAAACCTTTTTGGTGTGGGGCTGTCTAGGGCTACGATCCGAGACCCCAGCCTTTGCGGTGTTGGGCTGTCCAGGGCGCGGATCCACGACCCAAGCCTTTCCTGTGTGGGTCTGTCCAGGGCTAGTATCCACGACCCAAGCCTTTCCGGTGTGGGGCTGTCTAGGGCTAGGAACCGTGACCCAAGCTTTGGCGGTGTTGAGCTGTCCAGGGCTAGGATAAACGACCCAAACCTTTTCAGTGTGGGCTGTCCAGGGCTAGGATCCACGACCCAAGCCTGTTTGGTGTGGGGCTGTCCAGGGCTATGATCCACGACCCAAGCCTTTCTGGTGTGGGGCTGTCCCCAGGGCTAGGATTCATGATCCAAGCCTTTCCGGTGTGGGGCTGTCCAGGACTAAGAACCGTGACACGAGTATTTGTGGTGTAGGGCTGTCTAGGACTAAGATCCACGACCCACGCCTTTCAGGTGTGGAGCTGTCCAAGGCTAGGATCCACGACCCAAACCTTTTTGGTGTGGGGCTGGCCAGAGCTAGGATCCACGACCCAAGCCTTTCCTGTGTGGGGCTGTCCAGGGCTAGGATCCACTTCCCAAGCCTGTGTGGTGTGGGGCTGTTCACGGTTACTATCCACGACCCAAGCCTTTGTGGTGTTGTGCTGTCCAGGGCTAGGATCCACGACCCAAGCCTTTGCGGTGTTGGGCTGTCCAGGGCTAGGATTCACGACCCAAGCCTTCCCAGTGTAGGGCTGTCCAGGGCTAGGATCCAAAACCCAAGCCTTACAAGTGTGGGGCTGTACAGGGCTAGGATCTACGACCCAAGCCTTTTCGGTGTGGGGCTGGCCAGGGCTAGGATCCACGACCCAAGCCTTTCCTGTGTGGGGCTGTCCAGGGCTAGGATCCACTACCCAAGCCTGTGTGGTGTGGGGCTGTTCACGGTTACTATCCACGACCCAAGCCTTTGTGGTGTTGTGCTGTCCAGGGCTAGGATCCACGACCCAAGCCTTTGCGGTGTTGGGCTGTCCAGGGCTAGGATTCACGACCCAAGCCTTCCCAGTGTAGGGCTGTCCAGGGCTAGGATCCACAACCCAAGCCTTACAGGTGTGGGGCTGTCCAGGGCTAGGATCCACGACCCAAGCCTGTGTAATGTTGGGCTGTCCAGGGCTAGGATTCATGACCCAAGCCTTTGCGGTGTGGGGCTGTCCAGGGCTGGGAAGCATGACCCAAGAATTTGTGGCGTAGGGCTGTCTAGGGCTAAGATCTACGACCCACGCCTTTCCGGTGTGGGGCTGTCCAGGGCTAGCAACCGTTACCCGAGAACTTGTGGTGTAGGGCTGTCTAAGGCTAAGATCCACGACCCACGATCCATGATCCAAGCCTTTCCGGTGAGGGGCTGTTCAGGACTAGGAACCGTGACCCGAGTATTTGTGGTGTAGGGCTGTCTAGGACTAAGATCCACGACCCACGCCTTTCAGGTGTGGAGCTGTCCAAGGCTAGGATCCACGACCCAAACCTTTTTGGTGTGGGGCTGGCCAGGGCTAGGATCCACGACCCAAGCCTTTCCTGTGTGAGGCTGTCCAGGGCTAGGATCCACTACCCAAGCCTGTGTGGTGTGGGGCTGTTCACGGTTACTATCGACGACCCAAGCCTTTGTGGTGTTGTGCTGTCCAGGGCTAGGATCCACGACCCAAGCCTTTGTGGTGTTGTGCTGTCCAGGGCTAGGATTCACGACCCAAGCCTTCCCAGTGTAGGGCTGTCCAGGGCTAGGATCCACAACCCGAGCCTTACAGGTGTGGGGCTGTCCAGGGCTAGGATTCACAACCCAAGCCTTTGCCCAAGAATTTGTGGCGTAGGGCTGTCTAGGGCTAAGATCTACGACCCACGCATTTCCGCTGTGGGGCTGTCCAGGGCTAGTAACCGTTACCCGAGAACTTGTGGTGTAGGGCTGTCTAAGGCTAAGATCCACGACCCACGTCTTTTCGGTGTTGGGCTGTCCAGGGCTAGGATCCACGACCCAAGCCTTTTCGGTGTGGGGCTGTCCAGGGCTAGGAACCGTGACCCAAGAATTGGTGGTGTAGGGTTGTCTAGGGCTAAGATCCACGACCCACGACTTTCTGGTGAGGGGCTGTCCAGGGCTAGGAATAACGACCCAAGCCTTTCCGGTGTGGGGCTGTCCAGGGCTAGGATCCACGACCCAAGCCTTTTCGGTGTGGGGCTGTCCAGGGCTAGGATCCACGACCCAAGCCTGTGTGGTGTGGGGCTGTTCAGGGTTACGACCCACGACCCAAGCATTTGCGGTGTTGGGCTATCCAGGGCTAGGATTCATGACCCAAGCCTTTGCGGTGTGGGGCTGTCCAGGAGTAGGATGCATGACCCAAGAATTTGTGGCGTAGGGCTGTCTAGGGCTAAAATCTACGACCCACGCCTTCCCGGTGTGGGGCTGTCCAGGGCTAGTAACAGTGACTCGAGAATTTGTGGTGTAGGGCTGTCTAGGGCTAAGATCCACGACCCACGCCTTTCCGGTGTGGGACTGTCAAGGGCTAGGATCCACGACCCAAACCTTTTTGGTGTGGGGCTGTCTAGGGCTAGGATCCACGACCCAAGCCTTCCCGGTGTGGGGCTGTCCAGGGCTGGGATCCACGACCCAAGCTTTTCCAGTGTGGGGCTATCCAGGGCTAGGATCCACTACCCAAGCCTTTGTGGTGTGGGGCTTTTCACCCAAGCCTTTGTGGTGTTGTGCTGTCCAGGGCTAGCATCCACGACCCAAGCCTTTGCGGTGTTGGGCTGTTCAGGGCTAGGATTCACGACCCAAGCCTTCCCAGTGTAGGGCTGTCCAGGGCTAGGATCCACGACCCAAGCCTTACCGGTGTGGGGCTGTCATGTGCTAGGATCCACGACCCAAGCCTGTGTGGTGTGGGGCTGTTCAGGGTTACGACCCACGACCCAAGCCTTTGCGGTGTTGGGCTGTCCAGGGCTAGGATTCATGACCCAAGCCTTTGCGGTGTGGGGCTGTCCAGGGCTAGGAAGCATGACCCAAGAATTTGTGGCGTAGGGCTGTCTAGGGCTAAGATCTACGACCCACGCCTTTCCGGTTTGGGGCTGTCCAGGGCTAGCAACCGTTACCCGAGAACTTGTTGTGTAGGGCTGTCTAAGGCTAAGATCCACGACCCACGTCTTTTCGGTGTTGGGCTGTCCAGGGCTAGGATCCACGACACAAACCTTTTTAGTGTGGGGCTGTCTAGTGCTACGATCCACGACCCCAGCCTTTGCGGTGTTCGGCTGTCCAGGGCTATGATCCACGACCCAAGCCTTTCTGGTGTGAGGCTGTCCAGGGCTAGGATCCACGACCCAAGCCTTTTCAGTGTGGGCTGTCCAGGGCTAGGATCCACGACCCAAGCCTGTGTGGTGTGGGGCTGTCCTGGGCTATGATCCACGACCCAAGCCTTTCTGTTGTGGGGCTGTCCAGGGCTAGGAACCGTGACCTGAGAATTTGTGGTGTAGGGCTGTCTAGGGCTAAGATCCACGACCCACGCCTTTCCGGTGTGGGACTGTCCAGGGCTAGGATCCACGACCCAAACCTTTTTGGTGTGGGGCTGTCTAGGGCTAGGATCCACGACCCAAGCCTTTCCGGTGTGGGGCTGTCCAGGGCTAGGATCCACGACCCAAGCTTTTCCGGTGTGGGGCTATCCAGGGCTAGGATCCACTACCCAAGCCTTTGTGGTGTGGGGCTTTTCACGGTTACTATCCACGACCCAAGACTTTGTGGTGTTGTGCTGTCCAGGGCTAGGATCCACGACCCAAGCCTTTGCGGTGTTGGGCTGTCCAGGGCTAGGATTCACGACCCAAGCCTTTCTGGTGTGGGGCTGTCCAGGGCTAGGATCCACGACCCAAGCCTTTTCAGTGTGGGGCTGTCCAGGGCTAGGATCCACGACCCAAGCCTGTGTGGTGTGGGGCTGGCCAGGGCTATGATTCACGACCCAAGCCTTTCTGTTGTGGGGCTGTGCCCGGGGCTAGGATCCACGATCCAAGCCTTACCGGTGTGGGGCTGTCATGGGCTAGGATCCACGACCCAAGCCTGTGTGGTGTGGGGCTGTTCAGGGTTACGACCCACGACCCAAGCCTTTGCGGTGTTGGGCTGTCCAGGGCTAGGATTCATGACCCAAGCCTTTGCGGTGTGGGGCTGTCCAGGTCTAGGAAGCATGACCCAAGAATTTGTGGCGTAGGGCTGTCTAGGGCTAAGATCTACGACCCACGCCTTTCCGGTTTGGGGCTGTCCAGGGCTAGCAACCGTTACCCGAGAACTTGTTGTGTAGGGCTGTCTAAGGCTAAGATCCACGACCCACGTCTTTTCGGTGTTGGGCTGTCCAGGGCTATGATCCACGACCCAAGCCTTTCTGGTGTGGGGCTGTCCAGGGCTAGGATCCACGACCCAAGCCTTTTCAGTGTGGGCTGTCCAGGGCTAGGATCCACGACCCAAGCCTGTGTGGTGTGGGGCTGTCCAGGGCTATGATCCACGATTCAAGCCTTTCTGTTGTGGGGCTGTCCCCAGGGCTGGGATCCATGATCCAAGCCTTTCCGGTGTGGGGCTGTCCAGGGCTAGGAACCGTGACCTGAGAATTTATGGTGTAGGGCTGTCTAGGGCTAAGATCCACGACCCACGCCTTTCCGGTGTGGGAATGTCCAGGGCTAGGATCCACAACCCAAACCTTTTTGGTGTGGGGCTGTCTAGGGCTAAGATCCACGACCCAAGCCTTTCCGGTGTGGGGCTGTCCAGGGCTAGGATCCACGACCCAAGCTTTTCCGGTGTGGGGCTATCCAGGGCTAGGATCCACTACCCAAGCCTTTGTGGTGTGGGGCTTTTCACGGTTACTATCCACGACCCAAGACTTTGTGGTGTTGTGCTGTCCAGGGCTAGGATCCACGACCCAAGCCTTTGCGGTGTTGGGCTGTCCAGGGCTAGGATTCACGACCCAAGCCTTTCTGGTGTTGGGCTGTCCAGGGCTAGGATCCACGACCCAATCCTTTTCAGTGTGGGGCTGTCCAGGGCTAGGATCCACGACCCAAGCCTGTGTGGTGTGGGGCTGGCCAGGGCTATGATTCACGACCCAAGCCTTTCTGTTGTGGGGCTGTGCCCGGGGCTAGGATCCACGATCCAAGCCTTACCGGTGTGGGGCTGTCATGGGCTAGGATCCACGACCCAAGCCTGTGTGGTGTGGGGCTGTTCAGGGTTACGACCCACGACCCAAGCCTTTGCGGTGTTGGGCTGTCCAGGGCTAGGATTCATGACCCAAGCCTTTGCGGTGTGGGGCTGTCCAGGGCTAGGAAGCATGACCCAAGAATTTGTGGCGTAGGGCTGTCTAGGGCTAAGATCTACGACCCACGCCTTTCCGGTTTGGGGCTGTCCAGGGCTAGCAACCGTTACCCGAGAACTTGTTGTGTAGGGCTGTCTAAGGCTAAGATCCACGACCCACGTCTTTTCGGTGTTGGGCTGTCCAGGGCTATGATCCACGACCCAAGCCTTTCTGGTGTGGGGCTGTCCAGGGCTAGGATCCACGACCCAAGCCTTTTCAGTGTGGGCTGTCCAGGGCTAGGATCCACGACCCAAGCCTGTGTGGTGTGGGGCTGTCCAGGGCTATGATCCACGATTCAAGCCTTTCTGTTGTGGGGCTGTCCCCAGGGCTGGGATCCATGATCCAAGCCTTTCCGGTGTGGGGCTGTCCAGGGCTAGGAACCGTGACCTGAGAATTTATGGTGTAGGGCTGTCTAGGGCTAAGATCCACGACCCACGCCTTTCCGGTGTGGGACTGTCCAGGGCTAGGATCCACGACCCAAGCTTTTCCGGTGTGGGGCTATCCAGGGCTAGGATCCACTACCCAAGCCTTTGTGGTGTGGGGCTTTTCACGGTTACTATCCACGACCAAGACTTTGTGGTGTTGTGCTGTCCAGGGCTAGGATCCACGACCCAGGCCTTTGCGGTGTTGGGCTGTCCAGGGCTAGGATTCACGACCCAAGCCTTTCTGGTGTTGGGCTGTCCAGGGCTAGGATCCACGACCCAATCCTTTTCAGTGTGGGGCTGTCCAGGGCTAGGATCCACGACCCAAGCCTGTGTGGTGTGGGGCTGTCCAGGGCTATGATCCACGACCCAAGCCTTTCTATTGTGGGGCTGTCCCCAGGGTTAGGATCCACGACCCAAGCCTTACCGATGTGGGGCTGTCATGGGCTAGGATCCACGACCCAAGCCTGTGTGGTGTGGGGCTGTCCAGGGCTATGAAGCATGACCCAAGAATTTGTGGCGTAGGGCTGTCTAGGGCTAAGATCTACGACCCACGCCTTTCCGGTTTGGGGCTGTCCAGGGCTAGCAACCGTTACCCGAGAACTTGTTGTGTAGGGCTGTGTAAGGCTAAGATCCACGACCCACGTCTTTTCGGTGTTGGGCTGTCCAGGGCTAGGATCCACGACCCAAACCTTTTTGGTGTGGGGCTGTCTAGGGCTACGATCCACGACCCCAGCCTTTGCGGTGCTGGGCTGTCCAGGGCTAGGATCCACGACCCAAGCCTTTTCAGTGTGGGCTGTCCAGGGCTAGGATCCACGACCCAAGCCTGTGTGGTGTGGGGCTGTCCAGGGCTATGATCCACGACCCAAGCCTTTCTGTTGTGGGGCTGTCCCCAGGGTTGGGATCCATGATCCAAGCCTTTCCGGTGTGGGGCTGTCCAGGGCTAGGAACCGTGACCCGAGAATTTGTGGTGTAGGGCTGTCTAGGGCTAAGATCCACGACCCACGCCTTTCCGGTGTGGGACTGTCCAGGGCTAGGATCCACGACCCAAACCTTTTTGGTGTGGGGCTGTCTAGGGCTAGGATCCACGACCCAAGCCTTTCTGGTGTGGGGCTGTCCAGGGCTAGGATCCACGACCCAAGCTTTTCCGGTGTGGGGCTATCCAGGGCTAGGATCCACTACCCAAACCTTTGTGGTGTGGGGCTTTTCACGGTTACTATCCACGACCCAAGACTTTGTGGTGTTGTGTTGTCCAGGGCTAGGATCCACGACCCAAGCCTTTGCTGTGTTGGGCTGTCCAGGGCTAGGATTCACGACCCAAGCCTTTCTGGTGTGGGGCTGTCCAGGGCTAGGATCCACGACCCAAGCTTTTCCGGTGTGGGGCTATCCAGGGCTAGGATCCACTACCCAAGCCTTTGTGGTGTGGGGCTTTTCACGGTTACTATCCACGACCCAAGACTTTGTGGTGTTGTGTTGTCCAGGGCTAGGATCCACGACCCAAGCCTTTGCTGTGTTGGGCTGTCCAGGGCTAGGATTCACGACCCAAGCCTTTCTGGTGTGGGGCTGTCCAGGGCTAGGATCCACGACCCAAGCCTTTTCAGTGTGGGGCTGTCCAGGGCTAGGATCCACGACCCAAGCCTGTGTGGTGTGGGGCTGTCCAGGGCTATGATCCACGACCCAAGCCTTTCTGTTGTGGGGCTGTCCCCAGGGCTAGGATCCACGACCCAAGCCTTACCGGTGTGGGGCTGTCATGGGCTAGGATCCACGACCCAAGCCTGTGTGGTGTGGGGCTGCTCAGGGTTACGACCCACGACCCAAGCCTTTGCGGTGTTGGGCTGTCCAGGGCTAGGATTCATGACCCAAGCCTTTGCGGTGTGGGGCTGTCCAGGGCTAGGAAGCATGACCCAAGAATTTGTGGCGTAGGGCTGTCTAGGGCTAAGATCTACGACCCACGCCTTTCCGGTTTGGGGCTGTCCAGGGCTAGCAACCGTTACCCGAGAACTTGTTGTGTAGGGCTGTCTAAGGCTAAGATCCACGACCCACGTCTTTTCGGTGTTGGGCTGTCCAGGGCTAGGATCCACGACCCAAACCTTTTTGGTGTGGGGCTGTCTAGGGCTACGATCCACGACCCCAGCCTTTGCGGTGTTGGGCTGTCCAGGGCTAGGATCCACGACCCAAGCCTTTCTGGTGTGGGGCTGTCCAGGGCTAGGATCCACGACCCAAGCCTTTTCAGTGTGGGCTGTCCAGGGCTAGGATCCACGACCCAAGCCTGTGTTGTGTGGGGCTGTCCAGGGCTATGATCCACGACCCAAGCCTTTCTGTTGTGGGGCTGTCCCCAGGGCTGGGATCCATGATCCAAGCCTTTCCGGTGTGGGGCTGTCCAGGGCTAGGAACCGTGACCCGAGAATTTGTGGTGTAGGGCTGTCTAGGGCTAAGATCCACGACTCACGCCTTTCCGGTGTGGGACTGTCCAGGGCTAGGATCCACGACCCAAACCTTTTTGGTGTGGGGCTGTCTAGGGCTAGGATCCACGACCCAAGCCTTTCCGGTGTGGGGCTGTCCAGGGCTAGGATCCACGACCCAAGCTTTTCCGGTGTGGGGCTATCCAGGGCTAGGATCCACTACCCAAGCCGTTGTGGTGTGGGGCTTTTCACGGTTACTATCCACGACCCAAGACTTTGTGGTGTTGTGCTGTCCAGGGCTAGGATCCACGACCCAAGCCTTTGCGGTGTTGGGCTGTCCAGGGCTAGGATTCACGACCCAAGCCTTTCTGGTGTGGGGCTGTCCAGGGCTAGGATCCACGACCCAAGCCTTTTCAGTGTGGGGCTGTCCAGGGCTAGGATCCACGACCCAAGCCTGTGTGGTGTGGGGCTGTCCAGGGCTATGATCCACGACCCAAGCCTTTCTGTTGTGGGGCTGTCCCCAGGGCTGGGATCCATGATCCAAGCCTTTCCGGTGTGGGGCTGTCCAGGGCTAGGAACCGTGACCCGTGAACTTGTGGTGTAGGGCTGTCTAAGGTTAAGATCCACGACCCACACCTTTCCGGTGTGTTGCTGTCCAGAGCTAGGATCCACGGCCCAAGCCTTTCTGGTGTGGGGCTATCCAGGGCTAGGATCCACGACACAAGCCTTTTGGGTGTGGGGCTGTCCAGGGCTAGGGTCCACGACCCAAGCCTGTGTAGTCTGGGGCTGTTCAGGGTTACGACCCACGACCCAAGCCAGCCGCCACCCAGCCGCCAGTCAGCCACCAGTCTGCCGCCAGTCAGCCACCAGCCTTATTTGTAAAATTTTATCGAAATGTATTAGCCCTCAATAACTTCCGTTAGGATAAAAAATTAAAGAAAATTGACAAATATTCTTAAAGCCCACCAGCCAGACAGCCAGCCAGCCTTGAACCAGCCAGCAATCCAGCCAACCAGCCATCAGTCAGCCTTCAGTCAGCCGCCAGCCAGCCGCCAGTCAGCCGCCAGTCTGCGCCAGCCAGCCGCCAGCTTTATTTGTAAAACTTTATCGAAATGTATAAGCCTTTACTAACTTCCGTTACGGTAAAAAAATTAAGAAAATTGCCAAATCCAGCTATCCAGCCAACCAGCCTTCAGTCAGCCGCCAGCCAGCCGCCAGCAAGCCGCCCAAAAAGTAAGACTTTACTAACTTCTGGCTTTGGTCAACAGTGCTTTGAATAATTCCAACAACAAAAGTGATTATTTGTTAACATTTTTATAATAACACATTTTTTATTCACATGTAAATTATATATCTAAAATCGCATTATAAAGATGTCTTGAAGAATGTAAAAAAAAAAATTGTGATACATTCTTAAAGCTCGCCAGCCAGCCAGCCAGCATCCAGCCAGCCAACCAGCCACCGACCATCCAGCGCCAGCCAGCCTCGAGCCAACTGCCAGCCAGACGCCAGCCAGCCATTAGCCGGCCACCAGCCAGCAAGCATCCACCCGCCAGCTTTATTTGTAAAACTTTATCGGAATGTATAAGTCTTTAGTAACTTCCGTTAGGGTAAAAAAGTTAAGAAAATTGCCAAATCCAGCTATCCAGCCAACCAGCCTCCAGTCAACCACCAGCCAGCCGCCAGCAAGCCGCCAAAAAAGTAAGACTTTACTAACTTCTGGCTTTGTACAACAGTGATTTTAAAAGAAAATTGCGATATATTCTTAAAGCTCGCCAGCCAGCCAGCCAGCATCCAGCCAGCCAACCAGCCGCAGACCATCCAGCGCCAGCCAGCCTTGAGCCAACTGCCAGCCAGACGGCAGCCAGCCATTAGCCAGCCGCCAGCCAGTCATCCAGCATCCAGCCAGCAAACCAGTCACCTACCAGCCAGCTCCAGCCAGCCAACCAGCCGCAGACCATCCAGCGCCAGCCTTGAGCCAACCGCCAGCCAGCCGCGAGCCAGCCGTTAGCCAGCCGCCAGTCTGCCGCCAGCCAGCCGCCAGCTTTATTTGCAAAACTTTATCGAAATGTATAAGCCTTTACTAACTTCCGTTAGGGTGAAAAAATAAAGAAAATTGCCAGCCAGCTGCCAGCATCCAGCCAGCCAACCAGCAACCTACCAGCAAGCGCCAGCCAGCCTGGAGCCAACCGCCTGCCAGCCGCGAGCAAACCGTTAGCCAGCCGCAAGCCCGCCACCAACCAGCCGCCAGCCAGCCGCCAGCCAGCTGCAAGCCAGCCACAAGGCAGCCTCCAGCCAGCCGCCAGTCAGCCACCAGTCTGCCGCCAGCCAGCCACCAGCTTTATTTGTAAAACTTTATCGAAATTTATAAGCCCTTACTAACTTCCGTTAGGGTAAAAAATTAAAGAAAATTGACAAATATTCTTAAAGCCCACCAGCCAGAAAGCCAGCCAGCCTTGAACCAGCCAGCCAGCTATCCAGCTATCCAGCCAATCAGCCTTCAGTCAGCCGCCAGTCTACCGCCAGCCAGCCGCCAGCTTTTTTTGTAAAACTTTATCGAAATGTATAAGCCTTTACTAACTTCCGTTAGGGTAAAAAAATTAAGAAAATTGCCAAATATTCTTAAAGCCCACCAACCAGACAGCCAGCCAGCCTTGAACCAGCAAGCCAGCTATCCAGCCAGCCAGCCTTCAGTCATCCGCCAGCCAGCCGCCAGCCAGCCGCCGAAAAAGTAAGCCTTTACTAACTTCTGGCTTTGTGCAACAGTGCTTTGAATAATCCCAACAACAAAAGTGATTATTTGTTAATGTTTTTATAATAACACATTTTTTATTCACATGTAAATTGTATATCCAAAATCGCATGATGAAGATGTCTTCAAGGGTGTGAAAAAAAAATTGCGATACATTCTTAAAGCTCGGCAGCCAGCCAGATTCCAGCCAGCCAACCAGCCACCGACCATCCAGCGCCAGCCAGCCTCGAGCTAACTGCCAGCCAGACGCCAGCCAGCCGTTGGCCAGCCGCCCGCCAGCCAGCCAGCATCCAGCCAGCCAGCCAGCCGCCTACCAGCAACCGCCAGCCAGCCTTGAGCCAACCGCCAGCCAGTCGCAAGCCTACCGTTAGCCAGCCGCCAGTCAGCCACCAACCAGCCGCCAGCCAGCTGCAAGCCAGCTGCAAGCCAGCCGCCACCCAGCCGCCAGTCTGCCACCAGTCTGCCACCAGCCAGCCACCAGCTGTATTTGTCAAACTTTATCGAAAAGTACAACAGTGCTTTGAATAATCCCAACAACAAAAGTGATTATTTGTTAATGTTTTTATAATAACACATTTTTTATTCACATGTAAATTGTATATCTAAAATCGCATGATAAAGATGTCTTAAAGAGAGTGAAAAAAAAAATTGCGATACATTCTTAAAGCTCGCCAGCCAGCCACCCAGCATCCAGCTAGCCAACCAGCCGCCGACCATCCAGCGCCAGCCAGCCTCGAGCAAACTGCCAGCCAGACGCCAGCCAGCCTTTATCCAGCCTTTAGCCAGCATCCAGCCAGCCAACCAGCCGCCTACCAGCCAGCGCTAGCCAGCCTCGAGCCAACCGCCAGCTAGCCGCCAGCCAGCCGTTAGCCAGCCGCCAGCCAGCCACCAACCAGCCGACAGCCAGCTGCAAGCCAGCTGCAAGCCAGCCGCCACCCAGGCGCCAGTCAGCCACCAGTCTGCCGCTAGCAAAAAAATTGCGATGCATTCTTAAAGCTCGCCAGCCAGCCACCCAGCATCCAGCCAGCCAACCAGCCGCCGACCATCCAGAGCCAGCCAGCCTCGAGCCAACCGCCAGCCAGACGCCAGCCAGCCGTTAGCCAGCTGCCAGCCAGCCAGCCAGCATCCAACCAGCCAACCAGCTGCCTACCAGCCAGCGCCAGCCAGCCTCGAGCCAGCCGCCATCCAGCCGCGAGCCAGCCGTTAGCCAGTCGCCAGTCTGCCCCCAGCCAGCCGCCAGCTTAATTTGTAAAACTTTATCGAAATGTATAAGCCTTTACTAGCTCCCGTTAGGGTGAAAAAATATAGAAAATTGCCAGCCAGCCGCCAGCATAAAGCCAGCCAACCAGCCGCCTTCCAGCAAGCGCCAGCCAGCCTGGAGCCAACCGCCAGCCAGCCGAGAGCAAACTGCTAGCCAGCCGCCAGCCTGTCACCAACCAGCTGCCAGTCAGCCGCCAGCCAGCTGCAAGCCAGCCGCAATCCAGCCGCCAGCCAGCCGCCAGTCAGCCACCAGTCTGCCGCCAGCCAGCCACCAGCTTTATTTGAAAAACTTTATCGAAATGTATAAGCCCTTACTAACTTCCGTTAGGGTAAAAAATTAAAGGAAATTGGCAAATATTCTTAAAGCCCAACAACCAGACAGCCAGCCAGCCTTGAACCAGCCAGCGAGCTATCCAGCCAATCAGCCTTCAGTCAGCGGCCAGTCAGCCGCCAGCCAGCCGTCAGTCAGCCGCCAGTGTGCCGCCAGCTTTATTTTTAAAACTTTATCAAAATGTATAAGCCTTTTCTAACTTCCCTTAGGGTAAAAAAATTAAGAAAATTGCCAAATATTCTTAAGGCCCACCAGCTATCCAGCCAACCAGCCTGCCAGCCAGCCAGATGTCTTGAAGAGTGTGATAAAAAAATTGTGATACATTCTTAAAGCTCGCCAGCCGCCAGCAAGCCGCCAGCTTTATTTGTAAAACTTTATCGAAATGTATAAGCCTTTACTAACTTCTGTTAGGGTAAAAAAATAAAGAAAATTGCCAAATAGCCTGGAGCCAACTGCAAGCCAGCCGCGAGCAAACCGTTACCCAGCCGCCAGCCAGCCGTCAACCAGCCGCCAGCCAGCTGCAAGCCAGCCGCAAGACAGCAACCAGCCAGCCGCCAGTCAGCCACCAGTCAGCCACCAGTCTGCCGCCAGCCAGCCACCAGCTTTATTTGTAAAACTTTATCGAAATGTATAAGTCTTTTACTAACTTCCGTTAGGGTAGAAAAATACAGAATATTGCCAAATATTCTTAAAGCCCGCCAGCCAGATAGATAGCCAACCTTCAACCAGCCATCCAGATATCCAGCCAACCAGACTTCAGTCAGCTGCCAGCCAGCCGCCAGCCGCCAGCCAGCCGCCAAAAAAGTAAGTCTTTACCAACTTCTGGCTTTGTACAACAGTGCTTTGAATAATGCCAACAACCAAAGTGATTATTTGTTAACGTTTTTATAATAACGAA
The DNA here is from genome assembly GCA_964017125.1 of Flabesymbios commensalis. NCBI lineage: Eukaryota > Metazoa > Annelida > Polychaeta > Terebellida > Flabelligeridae > Flabesymbios > Flabesymbios commensalis. Next base: position 6,361,555 of record OZ024909.1, on the reverse strand, counting down.
TTTTTTATTCACATGTAAATTGTATATCTAAAATCGCATGATAAAGATGTCTTGGCGAGAGTGAAAAAAAAAAATTGCGATACATTCTTAAAGCTTGCCAGTCAGCTCGCCAGCCAGCATCCAGTCAGTCGCACAGAGGAACCAATGGAGGTGGGTGTTTTTGCCACCAAGACACCACCCCCTAATCCCCAAGGTACTGTAACTCCTGATATACTTCAGAAATTACTGAAAAGCCAAGAGCAAATTGTAACAAAACTTGAAAAGATATCACTTCAGAGCCGGCCTATGGCCCAGCCTAAGACTCAACCACTGGCCGCAGCTCCCCCTTTCGTCAACTGCCGTCCTCGGAACGTTGCTACAGCTGAGCCAAAATGGACCCCAGATGGACGACCTATCTGTCTACATTGCCTTGCACCTGGCCATATGCGTCGAGGGTGCCCTCAGCGTCGCCCTACGAACCAGAGAAACGGGTGGAGGTCGTAGGAGAGCTGATTTATCGCCCCACAGTCACATTTTCGATCCAAGGAAAAGTTAAAGTGACTGCGCTGGTTGACACAGGGGCGACATGCTCTCTCCTACGACTGGACATATGTCAATAATTGGCAAATAAACGCTACCGCAGCCTCCACCTAAAGCAAGGACCTCCTTTGTGGCATATTTGGCCAGTCCATTGACGTGAAAGGAGTCACTCAGGTTACAATTGACAATATAAGAACAGTTGTAAAGGTTGCTGTGGTGGGAAAAATGGACCACGAAATGATCCTAGGTGCAGATAAACTGCGGAAAGGACAAGGAATTATTAATTTTCGAGACGATGAACTTTCCTGGCATGACAAAGTGTGGCCTCTTCATCGCATAGGAGGGCTGTATGTGGACAGTATCGGGCCGCTTTTGCCAGAAACAGGAAGTGACGCAGTTAATAAAATAGTGCAAAGAAATTCTGACATTTTCTCAGCTAAAGGTGAGCATAATGGATGCTGTTCAATAGTTCCCATGACGATTCAGACCACTGGGCCACCCATCAGTTTGCCTGCATATCGTACTCCACTGGTTAAGAGGAAGCTGGTGGAGGAATCAATTGCTGACATGTTGGCTGAAGGGGTAATTCGGCCAAGCTCATCTCCCTACGCCAGCCCGGTCCCCCTAGTCCCGAAAAAGGATGGGACCACAAGATTTTGTGTCGATTATAGAAAACTTAATAGTGTAACAGTGCGAGATCAGTATCCACTCCCACAGATTCAAGACATTTTTGACCAGATAGGGGGCAGCACCGTCTTTAGTACGCTCGATTTAAAGGCCGGGTACTGGCAGCTTCCGATGGAGGAGGAGTCGATACCAAAAACTGCTTTTCGATGCCACATGGGCCACTATGAGTTTTTGAGGATGCATTTGGCCTTACTAATGCACCAAGTGTGTTCCAGCGTACAATGGATAAAGTACTTGCTGGCTTGGTTGGAAAGTGTGTGATGGTCTATATTGATGATATCGTTATCTACAGTAAGAATTTGGATGATCATTTAGCCCATATTCAACTAGTTTTTGACCGGTTGCGAAAAGCTGGTCTACGGTTAAAACCCACAAAGTGTTTCTTTGGATTACCCAGTGTAAAGCTATTAGGATATATTGTGAATAATGAGGGAATTGCAGCTGACCCGGAAAAAATACAGGCTATACAAAACTTGGCACCACCCACTGACATAAAAGGGGTAAGATCATTTTTAGGTATGACAGGTTTTTATCGTCAATGTCTGTCTAATTATGCCGCAGTGGCTAAACCCATGGAATCACTTAAACGGAAACATGCCCACCTTCAATGGGGCAAAGAACAACAAAATGCTTTTGAACAATTAAAAGGGCTCTTAACTTCTTCTAGTGTTATGGCTGCACCCAATATTAATCAACCCTATAAGCTTTACACTGATGCTTGTAACTATGCTGTTGGAGCAATCTTGGTCCAAGAGGATGAAAAAGGGATTGAGAGGGTGATACAATACATTTCCCACTCCCTATCCACGACCCAACGAAAATGGGCTACCATTGAGAAACCCCTCACCTCTCTCTTCACAAAGGACATGCATAATACTAAAATACAGCGATGGGGTGTGCTATTAGCTGAATATGGAGCTCAAATTAAATATCGGGCTGGAAAAAACAATATTCGAGCAGATATGTTATCTCGGATTCCACCAAAAAGGGAAATAACAACTTTTGATTGTGACCAATGGGTGGACCCTGCAGCCATACCAGATCAGAGAATTGAGGAGCAACTGCCTCTCCTTCAGGATGGATTTGATATGATTACTATCATTAGAGATCAAGAACAGGAGTTTGCTGAATTACGTAAGCAATCAGATAATGATGATGACGATGAAAGCAGTTATATCTTAATAAACAATGCCTTATATAGTGTGAGGAAACCTACCCCTTACTCAGCTGACTACCCCAGATTAGTCCTCCCGTCACCCCATCAGAATACTGTCATTGATCGAGCTCACAAAGAAGTTGGACATATGGCTACTGAAAAAACTCTAGACCGCCTGCGAGAAGCATATGTGTGGCCTAGCATGAGGAAGACAATCCGGGAACGATTGAGATTGTGCCCTGTATGCCAGGTGCACCAGCGACGATCAGACCATGTACCTATGGGGGAAATGCCTCTCGCACAATACCCTATGCAAATAGTAGGGGCCGATTTAATTGGGCCATTTGTGCCATCCCTCTATGACAATAAATACGTTTTAACAATTATCGACCACTGCACTGGCTGGGTTGAAGCATTCCCACTTCCCAACAAATCAAATGAAAGTGTCTGGAATGCATGGGCCACTCAGTTTGTACCGCGACACGGAACCCCAGAGCTCTTAATCACTGACAATGGCCAAGAGTTCTGTGCAGGAAAGCTCCCGGTAGAGCACGAGTTAAGCACCTGAGTTAGTGCGAGTCTTAGCGCCAGAGAGAGCGCCATAGACTCAAAGATAAGTCCATGGCTGAGGCCCTGCAGCACTATGCAATGCCGACATTAGGCATGGCAAATGCTGTGCACATATACATTGTATACATTGTATTGTATGTCAGTGTCCACTGTCCTAAGAGACCTTTCTTTCTGTAAATTACCTAAATCTACCTGCACTTCTTCCTGATGAACTTGTAAGACAGCAACTGGGATGGCCGGAGTGGAAACACCTACCTGCACTAATTGATATAACCATTGAAAAATTAAAGCTTCCCTTTGAAATAACTCAACTGGAATGGAATTCGGGGGCTGATCATCCCTATCATTCCAGGAGGATTATAGCGGGGGTCAGCATGGCCGTTTGTGTGGGATTCGCCATATTAATATGGAAAAAGCTGGATATTACTCCGAGGTGCAAGAAAGTAGAAAGAGAATCGCGAGATGCAGAGACAGCGTCTGAGCTGCAATCATTAGGGCCCACTTGGGTGGCCATTACTCAGCCTGCCTCTGCACCTCCAGATCGTACCGCGGGGTCCTCTAATTGAGAGTGGTTGAAATGTTACAATATAAGTTGTACTCACCGAATGTAAGGTTAAAAGTACTCGGACATTGATACTGTATAGGCTTCATGATAATTGTTGCATGTGTTTGCTGCACGTGAAATGGCACTTTTGTTTTGAGAATGATGATTCAAATATTTAATTCATAGAAGTATATTTATAGTAAAAAGGCGTATCTAAGAGTATACACTTACATACACCTTTTGACTCTTTTAGAGGGGGACGAATGTAAAATATTCTAATCCAAAGTGTGTTTATTTTATTAAAATAGTTACGTGCTAAAAATGCTTACAGTAGGTGAATTGTAATAGCCAGGTGAATTGTAATCGGATTATGACACGAGTGCGGCAGAGCGCTCAGCGCCGTGATCATCATATTCTGTTAGCTAATGGGATTATGATAACGTAACGATCGCGATATACCACTCCGCAATCAGAGCAGGATCTCGCCAGCTGGACGGAACAGTGTAACAAAACAAAGTAGCTCAGCGATACTGTTTTGTCATCAAATAATTGTAACAATTCTGTAGAATGTTCATTTATATATATTTACTCCAAGCCAAACGGGAGTGGAAAAACAAAGACTATCCTGTTATTCAGTAATATTATTCTTCTTATTAAGAAAAATTATTATGTACTAGTAAGTCGTGGCATGTCGGACCATAATTGCATGTTAAAAACATAATGTGGTTAAATGTTAATCCTCAGGTTCCGTAAACATCCTCAGATCAGTCTCTGGCATAACCTGCCACTTTTTACCTCTCTGACATAACCTGCCTCATTTCACTTGGCCATTACTGAACATGTTCATCCAGCTGGCCCGATAGGAGATCGCTCGCAAATGCTATATTATGTATCTGATAGAACAATAAAGTCAGTTTTGATTTGGATTCTGAGAAGAGTGTGTTGTTATATTTTCTCTCACCGCACGTAGCCTTCCCACGAGTTTGGGGAACCTGGACAAGCCCGGACTTAAGTTAAGCAGGCCCACACTTTACCATCTGGGGGCCCAGAACTCTTTAATAAGGTCCAAACATAATAAGAAGAAAAAGAAAGTTGTTTTGCGACTCCAACGTGTTTGGACCATAAGGTCCAAACATAATAATAATAATAATAATAATAATAATAATAATAATAATAATAATAATAATAATAATAATAATAATAATAATAATAATAATAATAATAATAATAATAATAATAATAATAATAATAATAATAAGATGAATAAAGTCTCTTAGTGGCACTAACAAAGCTTGGACGATGTCGTCCAAACTTTAAATGTATTTGTTTGTCAAATGAAATCGCATTCAGGATGCATAGTACACACATTCAGTTGTCTCTCTGTTGATTTAATGTTGTATCGACGCTAGCCCAACATTTAAACATAATTCAAATTTTTGTGTTTGAATAGAATTGGAACTGTTATTTTACTTGTAGCATTTCAAAGGTTTCAACTGTCCACACCAAATACACAATCTTGGTTCAATACTGGGCCACTGTCTGTGACGCTGGCCCGGAATTGAAACATTGGATAAATGTATTTTTATTATGAAATCTAGAGACTAACTGGTGAAGTAGTTCTGAACATAGGGGCACCCTGTTTACCCTCTTGGTATTGAATGGAGGATCACCCGACATTGAACCAACATTTAAGGCCTACTTTCGTGCAAGCCAAAAAGGCAGTATCAAGTAAGCAGATACTGCCTTTTGCATTTGAAGAGCAGCATAGTGCGGTATCTGCTCATTTTACAAGCAAGCAGAAACTGCCTTTTGCCATTCAAGAGTATAGTGATCCAGAAAATCCGTGGATTAAGCCGGAAGAGCACGATGGATGTCTTAGAAAAGTCATAACAGAATACCTGACTACTCTGAAAATATGGTGTCCAAATTTCATAATGATTTGACAAAAATTCAGGGAGAAATAGCGTCTTACAAAAACGTGCCAAGAATAATAAGTTTAAAGTTCCGTTGTAAAATCAATATATTTGGGCATAGCCCAAATATAACTAGAAACGACTTTTACTTTTCAAGTAGCAGTAGAGTTTGGACTTCGACTTTTGCTACTTTTTGTGACATTTGGAAAATTTAGAACATTTAGAACATTTGAAACATTCTGAAATTTGAGACATTTGAAACATTTGGTACATTTGCAACATTTCGACCATTCGGAACACTTGCGACCGTTTGCGACTATTTGCGACCGTTTGCGACCATTTCCGACCGTTTGCAACCGTTTGCGACCGTTTCTGACCGTTTACGACCGTTTCCCGGCTGTTTCCGACCATTTGCAACCTTTTGCGATCGCTTCCGACCGTTTTCGACCGTTTCCGACCGTTTGCAATCGTTTCCGACAGTTTGCAACCGGTTCCGACCGTTTTCAACCGTTTGGGACCGTTTCCGACCGTTTGCAGCCGTTTGAAACCGTTTCCGACCGTTTGCAACCGTTTTTGACCGTTTCCACCCATTTGCGACTGTCTCCTACCGTTTGCAACCGTTTCTGGCCGTTTCAGACAGTTTCTGACCGTTTCCTTACGTTTGCTATCGTTTCCGACCGTTTGCAACAGTTTCCGACCGTTTCTAGCCGTTTCCGACAATTTGCGACCGCTTCCGACCGTTTCCGACCATTTCCGATCCTTTGCGACCGTTTCCGACCGTTTCTGGCCGTTTCCGAAGATTTGCGACCGTTTCCGACCTTTTTTCACAATGGTTGCCTAAACTACATTAATTTACTCCCTTCTGCAATTACAACTGTTATTTTATTATTTAAATCTGGCATTTAAAATGTTTCTACTGTTTATATCAAACACCCGATGCTGATTAAATGCTGGGCCACTGTTCGCGACGCTGGCCCATCACTGAAACATTATTGGATATATTTTAATTATGAAATTTTAATAGTGATCAGAGGGTGGAGTCGCCCAATACAATGACCCATTGTCAGAGGCGGTCGGCGAATACAATGCTCCATTGTGAAGGCCGACAATCCTATCAATTAGATGAATGAGCTATATACCGTAAACAATTGCACCGACACTGGACCGCATAGTGGTTTTACAAAAATCTTAATAAAACTGGATCCACTGTCTGGATCAGCGAAAAAACCTATAGCAACTTAAGTCAATACCTAAGGATAATTGTGCCAAAGTTTGAACTTTTAAACTGAGTGAGAAATAGGGTGGCAAAAATTTAAAAATGTACACCATTAAACTTACACAGTGATCCATATAGTGGATCTATGAAATCCAGGCCAGATCCAGATCCACTGTCCGAAACGCAATAAAAAGCTATAGCAACTTAAATACCTAAGGGTCATTGTGCAACAAGTTTGGACGACTTCGTCCAAACTTAATTATTATGTTTGGACCTTTGGTCCAAACATAATAATTAAGTTTTGATGCAATCGATTTCAAACCTTGGCACAATGATCCTTATATTTTGGGGAGGTGTGCTATGACTTTTCTAAGTCATACGTCATGTTCTTCGGGATTTTTTTCAGGATTTTCTGGATCACTATGTGGATCAATGTTGGTACATTGATGTACTTGTCGGCAGAAGCCCATGAATGAATCTTGGCCAGTCAATATAGGGGCCCATTGTCAGAGGCGACACACCGGCTTGCCCCTTTTGAAAACCCTCTACATTTAATCAATTGAAATACAGAGGCCCATATCCAATAATGGTTCAATGTGGGGCTAGCGTCGCTGAGGGCTGCTCAGCATTGAACCAACATTGGGTGTTTTATATGAACAATAGAACCTTTGAAATATTACATTTTAACATTGAACTAACAGTTGTAATTATATCAAACACGAAACGTCGATGCTATGTTGTTTTAATGTTTGCCAGCGTCACAGACTGTGATACAGCATTAAACCAACAAAGAAGTCAGAATCCAGAAATCTAAAATTCCAATCAATTTCTCATAATAAAAATAACCCAATAATATTCAAAATGGTCGCCACAAAACGTAGTCCAAAAATTATTGTTACTTGAAAAGTCACACTTCCCCTCTAGTTATGTCTTAGTATAGTAGCCTCTTGTCCTTTTGGGTTAAAAACTCAAAACTGTGATGTTAATTCAGCTCAATAAGAGTTACGTTTTGCTCCCATAAACGCATGACACGATTATTAGATGGGATTCTATGATGCTTCTTTCAAAAGCTAACATATATTAAGTAATATTAGAGACCATGTGAGAAAGGTCCGATATGAATGTCAGGACAAATGTGATAGTGTCGAATTGTTGGTATTGGTTCGTCAGTGTATGATGGCAGAGCCATCTGGTGATTGCATTATAACTAAATAATGGTTCGTAATATTACTGGATTTAGTGTCACCTTAAAAGGTCACATGATAACTCTGGGCTAGGGAAATTTTCTTTTCTAGCTGGACACCGTTCTATATAGACATATTTTTAAATATGTAATCAACGTCAGAATTGTATCAGAAGGTGGTGAATGACTACTTGTGTGCTAGATAACATAGACCTAAGGAGATGTAGTGGTCGGGCATCGGCGGTACGCTGTAAACATGTGTTCGGGTTACTGCCAGGGGACAATTTTTGACCTTAATAAAATTGATGAAATGACCTTGAGTGTTGACCTCTTCTTGTACGTGGCTTGAGACTGGTAAAAGAGAACCACCGATAGGGCTGGCGCATACTTCCGCCGGGCAACCCTATTACAAATGGCGCTGCGAGCAGGGTCCTCAAGGACGCCGAGAGAAGAGGAACCACACAACATCACGTCACCATCAGCTTGGTCACACAAGGTACCGTAACTCAATTGTCCCCTGGTTGTATTTGAGCTAGGCCGATATATCCATTTTTTTTTAAGAAATAAAAAGGGAACATTTTGGTCAGCACTTACTTGGGCTATGACTAAGAGACATTCATAATAGTCATTTCTCAACTGCATGACCTAGTCTTCTACCTTTTGTAGTGTGAAACTGCATGAGTTTCTGCATGAACTGTATCTTCAACAGCTTGTAAAGTGAAACCGCATAGACTAGTTAGCGTATCTTCTAGTGCTCTGTGAACTGCTTTATATTTCTATCGCTTGTAGATTTGAACTAGTATTTCTATCGCTTGTAGATTTGAACTAGTATTTCTATAGCTTGTAGAATAGAGCTTTAGACTAATGCTTGTAGTCTTGCAACAGGAACCAGTTAGTGTGCATAGCTTAGTATGTACTATTTTTGTGATTTATATTTTCACAAACACTTACTAATCCCGCATTATTGCTATAGTGCTGTTTTTTTACTAATACCTGAATGTTTACATAGTATTGTTATGCTCTGATGTTATATCAATTTGCCAGGACATAAATCATTGCTTTGGTAGATTGATAGCTAATATTTATAGCCTAGTAAAACTATAGAGTTTGAAAATCAGTTGTCCGTTACATTGATTTAAATAGTGTTTCGGTAGATTGATTTAAGTACATGGTTTCAGAACAAAATTTCAACATTTATTTTTGAAGTTGATAATGTTAATTCTACCAAAAATCATTTGATTTTGGTTATTTCATGTGACACCCCTGGTCAAACTTGTATGTTCCTCCGCATACTGGGGCACTGTGTCATGTTTGGATGCAAGAAAAACATGTGCTTGAGGTGTTATGATATGTAATGAATATTGATGCATGTATACGTTACAGAGAGTGCCTAGTTAATCTGTGTACTTGCGTCATGAGGGTAGTCTTAGATCCTAACTTTTCTTTTGCATGAGTCATATGTAGCTCTTAAGTCTTCAATCAGTTGAAATATGTAAAAGTACCAATTGTGCTGTCATCAAGCTAATTTTTCTAAATAGAATAAACCTTTACCGATGAATTGCGTAGTACGCTAGGGAATAGCGGGGTAATTGGGATTATTATTGGGTGTACCTTGGGTTACGCTTATATTGGGATTAAAAAAATTGCTTGTGGCAAATTAGTAGGTACTGTCCAGACGTCATGGCTATGTCTGGGGAGGAAGGCGAGGCTTTCCTTAAATTGTTTGAAGAAATGGGGGTCAAACCTAAATGCAAAACTAAAGAAGAGTTGCAGGATTGGATGGCGGAAATGGTAAAAACACAAACAGCGCCAACTCAGTTAGATTCTAATCAGCTAGATAAGACAGTAGAGTCTACTACTGTGCAGCAGTCAATTAAGCTTTCTGCTATTTTTTCGGGTGTCAAACCAGGAAAAGGTGAGTACACATACGACCTATGGAAGTATGAGGTTGATTGTCTAGTTAAAGAAAATGTGTATAGCATGAATAAAAAGCGTATGATTCGTGCCTCCCTAAGGGATGAGGCAGCTCATGTCCTTAAGCGATTAGGCCCTGATGCTTCTTTAGATTCTACACTTCAGAAGTTTAATGATGTGTACGGTATGGTTGAGACAGGAGAGGAGACTCTTTCTGAGTTTTACTCTGCTCATCAACGGGAAGATGAGAACGTCTCATCATGGGGATGCCGTCTTGAAGACCTTTTAGATAGAGCAGTCCAGGGTAAGGTCCTTGTTGATACGGATAATAATGATATGCTAAGAAAACGTTTTTGGGCCGGTTTGCAGCCTAGGCTTAAAGAAGCCTCCCGTCACAAGTTTGATACCACTGCAGACTTTGACCGACTTCGTGTCCTTGTGCGAAGTATAGAGCCCGAGTACAAGGTGTTTGAACCACCTGTAACTAGTAAGAAGGTAGTCAAAATGGCTACTGTGGAAGCTCCCACAGAGATATCTGAGTTGAAGGGAATTGTCAAACAGCTCAGTTCTACGGTAAGTGAAATGAATAAACAGATAATTAGTATGCAACAAAATGTACCATCAGAAACAGGTAAAGCTCAGGGTAACTCCTTTAAAGGTAAGAGTATAAAAATTCCCTATTCAGCTCCAACTGCTTGTTGGAACTGTGGTGATACTACGCACCTGAGATTCGAATGTCCGAAACTCCCAGAGTGCTTCAAGTGTAATAAGCGTGGTCATCTAAAAAAAAATTGTCGGTCAAACCGTCCATAGCTATCATTGAGGAGCAAATGGTAGCTATGGCACAACAAAGCTCCAAGTCAATACCAGATAATTTGCTTGGTGAGGTAAGTGAGGCTAGAGTAATGATAGAGGGAATAGATACAAGAGCCCTTATAGACACCGGTCCGATGGTATCAACAGTAAGTAGTGATTTCTACCGCCTCCGACTTTCACATATACCTTTAGAACCACTGACTTATTTAGTGAAAATTGAATGTGCCGATGGTGAAGCTTTGCCTTACTCAGGCTATGTAATCACCAACATTAAGCTTGACATGGAATGTAGCATTGAAGATAGTTTTCCTTTGCTTGTAGTGCCTAACACACCATTTAACAAGGAGGTTCCACTTCTTATTGGCACTAATATTCTAAGTCGTTTTAAGTCAGATTGTCAAGAAAAAGGTATAACTTACCAAAATTTTCAAACACCCTGGAAGTTAGCTTTTAAGTGCTTAGCTTGGAGAGATAGAGAACTCAAGAGGAGAGATGGTAAGCTAGGACTAATAAAATGCTGTAGTACTAGAAAGGTAAGTATACCAGCAAAAAGCAGAGTTATTATTCCTTGTCGAGTTGTTAACGTACTCCAGGTAGGTAATTCCAGAGGAATGGTTACACGTACTAAGAAAAGTAGTCTTCCAAGTACGATTGAGATCACTCCTCTTACGGTTGACTGTGAGGGATTTAATGAAAGTTTCCCCTTTGACATCGAACTATTCAATCAGGATCTGAGGCCGGTCATAGTCCAGCCATCCTCACTTTTAGCTGAGCTGCAGCAAGTGAGCCTAGTAAGTGAAGAAGGTATCGGTAAAGGGCAAGTGAAATCTGAGAATATAGAATGCTCCATAAAAAAGTATGATTTTTTATCTCAGTTTGATTTAAAGGAAACTGAACTTAGCCCTGAACAGCAACAACAGGTAAATTCATTGTTGTGGGAGTTCAAGGACATATTTTCAGAGGGTGACTATGATATAGAGAATACAGATCTTACTAAACATCAGATTAAATTAAGTGATGAGATACCGTTCAAAGAGCGACACCGCAGAGTCCCACCTGCCCTGAATCATGAGGTGAAGGACCATCTGCTTAACCTTAAAAAGACTGAAATCATACAAGGCTTCTCCCGTGGTCTTAGTGCGTAAAAAAAATGGTGAACTCCGTGTGGATTATAGGCAACTGAATAAGAGAACCATCAAGGATTCTTATGCCTTACCACGCATAGATGAGTTAATGGACCATTTCTCAGGGTTTAAGTATTTTTCCAGTCTGGACCTGCGTAGTGGTTACTACCAGGTGGAGATAGAAGAGACCGACAAGGAGAAAACAGCCTTTACAGTGGACACCAATGGCTTCTATGAGTTCATAAGAATGCCATTTGGTCTGTCTAATTCTCCAGCGACATTCCAGAGATTGATGGCACAGTGTATGGGTGATCTTTATATGAAAATATGTTTTGCCTTTTTGGATGACATTAATGTCCCAGGTAAAAATTTTGAAGAATGTTTAGATAGGCTCACGCAGGTTTTTCAAAAACTGCGAGTGCATAATCTAAAACTGAATGGCAAGAAATGTCACTTTTTCAAAACAAAATTACTTTACTGTGGCCATATAATCTCTGAAATGGGCATAGAAACAGACCCTGACAAGATAGCTAAAGTAGTAAATTGGCCAGTGCCATCTAATGCTAAGGCAGTTAGAGAGTTCCTAGGTTTCGCTGGGTACTATAGGCTGTTCGTTTCTAATTCTGCCCAGATGGCAAAACCACTATATGCATTGATAGGTGGAGCACAAGGTAAGAAAGGTAATAAATAGTCTCGTGTCTCACCCCCGCCATGGGTTTGGGGTAAAACAGAACAGGATGCTTTTGAAGCTATAAAGACCACTCTAACGTCTCCGCCTTTATTAGCTTATGCACATTATGACATGCCGTTTATCCTCCATACCGATGCCAGTGGCAACGGTCTTGGTGCAGTGCTGTCACAAATGCAGGATGGTACTGAGCATGTAATTGCTTATGCCAGTAGAGGCCTTTCCAAGGCAGAAAAGAATTATTCTGCGCATAAATTAGAGTTTTTAGCCTTGAAATGGGCTGTCACAGAAAAGTTCACTGATTATTTGTATGGTGCGAAGCACCAGAGTATTGTCCTGACGGATAACAACCCACTGACTTATGCTTTAACATGCGCTAAACTAGATGCAACTGGCCACCGCTGGCTAGCTGCCTTAGCAGCTTATGACCTTGTAATAAAATACAGACCAGGTAAACATAATAGTAATGCTGATGCACTATCGCGGCTACCAGATAGGAATGATGAGGAAAGACAGGAAATAGATGGTGAGACCATAAGAGCAATAACTTGTGCTTTAGCTGGTTTACCCCTGGTGGAATCACTCAGTATCTCTGCTGAATTACAGCTAGATATTGGACTTGATAACGATGATTTTGTGGGTAATATCAGGGAAACTAGAAAGTGCCAAGCCGAAGATCAAAACATCAATACAATTCTTAAGATGATTAGGAAAAGCAAAATTCCAAATCTCCACTCGATGAGACCTGGAACAGAGCTGTACCAACTGTGTAGAAATTTCGATAAACTCAAAATTAAGCGAGGTTTGTTGGGTAGAGTGACATATGTAGATGGAGAAGACAGATGGCAAGTGGTTCTCCCAAAATCTCTTAGAAAACGCGTCTTAGACAGTCTCCATAATCAGGCAGGTCATTAGTGCAGAGACCGGACTCTCAGTCTTGTCCAAGACCGCTGCTACTGGCTGGGTATGTGGCGTGACATTGATGTCAAGATTAAAACATGTGAACGCTGTATTAAGAGAAGGGGGAATACAAACATTAAAGCGCCCCTGGTGAGTATTACTACTTCACAACCGCTAGAACTAGTGTGCATAGATTTCCTATCATTAGAACCGTCCAAGGGAGGATTCGAAAATGTCCTAGTAATCACGGATCATTTTACGCGTTATGCGTTAGCAATCCCCACCAAAGATCAGAGTGCTAGGACCACTGTTGAAACACTATTCAATGGGTTCATAGTGCATTATGGTATACCGATGACCTTGTTTAGTGACCAAGGTCAGAACTTCAATGGGAAAGTCATTAATGAGCTATGTCGTATAATGGGCATGAAGAAATCGCGCACGACTATGTACCATCCATCTGGGAATGGTATGTGTGAAAGGTTGAATAGAACCATCATGAATATGCTCGGAACCCTTGATTCTGACCAAAAGAAGGATTGGAAGAGGCATATAGGTGCTATGGTCCATGCTTACAATGCGACACGGCACACATCCACAGGCCACTCGCCTTTCTATTTAATGTTTGGTCGCCAAGCTCGTCTTCCAGTAGATTTACTTTTTGAGGATCCAGAAAATGAAGGTAAGAGTTATGGGAAGTATGTCTCAGAGTTAAGAGATAGAATCAAGAAAGCGTATAACCTTGCGTCCGAGTCCGCTCGTAAAAGTCAGGTAAGGCAGAAACAAAATTATGACATCAGGGCTCGTGCTGCGGTTCTCGAGGCAGCAGACCGTGTACTGGTAAAGATTCCGGCCTTCGAGGGTAGGCACAAATTAGCTAACAAGTGGGAAGATGGTGTGTATACAGTTCTGGAACAACCAAATAAAGATGTTCCTGTATATAACGTCCAATTGGAGGACAGAACTGGCCCTAAGAGAAAGTTACACCGTAATCACCTCTTACCTGTTAATCGCCTACCAATTGAAACCACACCACCACCAGTAGCTGCCCCTCGGAAACGGTTACCACCTAAACCTGCTCCAAGAAAAGCAGTGTTAGAGGACACCAGTAGTGAGTCTGATAGTGATGTCAAACAGATTGTCGACATACAAGTAAATAACGATGATATTCACTCCGCTAGCGAAGTTTCAGAGGTGATATCAGATAATGCATCTGCTAGTGAAGTTTCAGAGGTATTATCCAGTGATGTATCTAATAGCTCTGAGGAGGAAACATCAGTGGGTACCTCCAGTGGTCAGGAAAAAATCCTGTAGATATTGCCCCTGCAGCACCCAAACCCCCAGATGTTCCTCGTAGGTCTGGACGACAGCGCAAGCTGCCTATTAGGCTGCGAGATGACTATGTCATGTATCGACAGGCTGTTAAGGACAGTCAGAGTGTTAATGAAAACATTGTTGGTAAACAGCAGCAACCTATAAAGTCAGACTGGGCCCAGCGAGCTAGTTTTCTCGCCAGTATTTCCAGCAGTGTCATTTTTCAGGGCAGGGCTGAGCATCTGTCACAAGCAATTTTAGAAATTGTCACTAAACATTAACGTATTTTTTTTTCTAATAGTAATGTCGGGACGACATTTATTTTAGAGGGGAAGTATGTGATAGTGTCGAATTTTTGGTATTGGTTCGACAGTGTATGATGGCAGAGCCATCTGGTGATTGCATTATAACTAAATAATGGTTCGTAATATTACTGGATTTAGTGTCACCTTAAAAGGTCACATGATAACTCTGGGCTAGGGAAATTTTCTTTTCTAGCTGGACACCGTTCTATATAGACATATTTTTAAATATGTAATCAACGTCAGAATTGTATCAGAAGGTGGTGAATGACTACTTTTGTGCTAGATAACATAGACCTAAGGAGATGTAGTGGTCGGGCATCGGCGGTACGCTGTAAGCATGTGTTCGGGTTACTGCCAGGGGACAATTTTCGACCTTAATAAAATTGATGAAATGACCTTGAGTGTTGACCTCTTCTTGTACGCGGCTTGAGACTGGTAAAAGAGAACCACCGATAGGGCTGGCACATACTTCCAACCCTATTACACAAATATGAGTTGTATTCTGTTTCCACAAGATAAAGGCCTGTGTTTGATAAATTTGTTTTAAAATACCTTGTTGTGCTATTAAAATAATATTCAATGTTGGATTTAAAAAAGGGGATGGTATTAAAATAATACAGATTCTATCATATGGCAGTGTTATGAATTGGATGTGGTACATCGCGATCTTTCTGTTAACATGATAACATCTTGTCATGTACATGGTACAAGCTTATCAAAACCAGGTGATGTACATTGCTGACTGCGGTCTAAATATAATTTGACGTCATTTAAACAACTCATCAGAACATTTGCCAACTTGAGTATGTTATTGCCTCGGGAGTAAGCAACATGTACCAGGTGGAACGACACGGGAGTAAGCAAAGCGCCATGTCGATCCTGAACCAGGTGGAACGACACGGGGGTAAGCAGAGCGTCATATCGACCCTGAACCAGGTGGAACGACACGGAAGTAAGCAAAGCGCCATGTCGATCCTGAACCAGGTGGAACGACACGGAAGTAAGCAAAGCGTCATATCGATCCTGACCCAGGTGGAACGACACAGGAGTAAGCAAAGCGCCATGTCGACCCTGAACCAGGTGGAATGACACAGGAGTAAGCAAAGCGCCATGTCGACCCTGAACCAGGTGGAATGACACAGGAGTAAGCAAAGCGCCATGTCGACCCTGAACCAGGTGGAACGACACAGGAGTAAGCAAAGCGCCATGTCGACCCTGAACCAGGTGGAATGACACAGGAGTAAGCAAAGCGCCATGTCGACCCTGAACCAGGTGGAATGACACAGGAGTAAGCAAAGCGCCATGTCGACCCTGAACCAGGTGGAATGACACAGGAGTAAGCAAAGCGCCATGTCGACCCTGAACCAGGTGGAACGACACAGGAGTAAGCAGAGCGTCATATCGACCCTGAACCAGGTGGAATGACACAGGAGTAAGCAGAGCGTCATATCGACCCTGAACCAGGTGGAACGACACGGAAGTAAGCAAAGCGCCATGTCGACCCTGAACCAGGTGGAACGACACGGGGGTAAGCAAAGCGCCATGTCGACCCTGAACCAGGTGGAATGACACAGGAGTAAGCAAAGCGCCATGTCGACCCTGAACCAGGTGGAATGACACGGGGGTAAGCAAAGCGCCATGTCGACCCTGAACCAGGTGGAATGACACAGGAGTAAGCAAAGCGCCATGTCGACCCTGAACCAGGTGGAATGACACAGGGGTAAGCAAAGCGCCATGTCGACCCTGAACCAGGTGGGACGACACAGGAGTAAGCAAAGCGCCATGTCGACCCTGAACCAAGTGGAATGACACAGGGGTAAGCAAAGCGCCATGTCGACCCTGAACCAGGTGGAATGACACAGGAGTAAGCAGAGCGTCATATCGACCCTGAACCAGGTGGAATGACACAGGAGTAAGCAAAGCGACATGTCGACCCTGAACCAGGTGGAATGACACGGGGGTAAGCAAAGCGCCATGTCGACCCTGAACCAGGTGGAATGACACAGGAGTAAGCAAAGCGCCATGTCGACCCTGAACCAGGTGGAATGACACAGAAGTAAGCAAAGCGCCATGTCGACCCTGAACCAGGTGGAATGACACAGGAGTAAGCAGAGCGTCATATCGACCCTGAACCAGGTGGAATGACACAGGAGTAAGCAAAGCGCCATGTCGACCCTGAACCAAATGGAACGACACGGAAGTAAGCAAAGCGCCATATCGATCCTGAACCAGGTGGAATGACACGGAAGTAAGCAAAGTGCCATGTCGACCCTGAACCAGGTGGAATGACACAGGAGTAAGCAAAGCGCCATATCGACCCTGAACCAGGTGGAATGACACGGGAGTAAGCAAAGCGCCATGTCGACCCTGAGCCAGGTGGAATGACACAGGAGTAAGCAAAGCGCCATATCGACCCTAAACTAGGTGGAACGACACAGGAGTAAGCAAAGCGCCATGTCGACCCTGAACCAGGTGGAATGACACGGAAGTAAGCAAAGCGCCATGTCGACCCTGAACCAGGTGGGACGACACAGGAGTAAGCAAAGCGCCATGTCGATCCTGAACCAGGTGGAATGACACGGAAGTAAGCAAAGCGCCATGTCGACCCTGAACCAGGTGGAATGACACAGGAGTAAGCAAAGCGCCATGTCGACCCTGAACCAGGTGGAATGACACAGGGGTAAGCAAAGCGCCATGTCGACCCTGAACCAGGTGGAACGACACGGGGGTAAGCAAAGCGCCATGTCGACCCTGAACCAGGTGGAATGACACAGGGGTAAGCAAAGCGCCATGTCGACCCTGAACCAGGTGGAATGACACAGGGGTAATCAAAGCGCCATGTCGATCCTGAACCAGGTGGAATGACACAGGGGTAAGCAAAGCGCCATGTCGACCCTGAACCAGGTGGAATGACACAGGGGTAAGCAAAGCGCCATGTCGACCCTGAACCAGGTGGAATGACACAGGAGTAAGCAAAGCGTCATATCGACCCTGAACCAGGTGGAATGACACAGGGGTAATCAAAGCGCCATGTCGATCCTGAACCAGGTGGAATGACACAGGAGTAAGCAAAGCGCCATGTCGACCCTGAACCAGGTGGAACGACACGAGAGTAAGCAAAGCGCCATGTCGATCCTGAACCAGGTGGAATGACACAGGGGTAAGCAAAGCGCCATGTCGACCCTGAACCAGGTGGAATGACACAGGAGTAAGCAAAGCGTCATATCGACCCTGAACCAGGTGGAATGACACAGGGGTAATCAAAGCGCCATGTCGATCCTGAACCAGGTGGAATGACACAGGAGTAAGCAAAGCGCCATGTCGACCCTGAACCAGGTGGAACGACACGAGAGTAAGCAAAGCGCCATGTCGATCCTGAACCAGGTGGAATGACACAGAAGTAAGCAAAGCGCCATGTCGACCCTGAACCAGGTGGGACGACACAGGAGTAAGCAAAGCGCCATGTCGAACCTGAACCAGGTGGAACGACACAGGAGTAAGCAAAGCGCCATGTCGACCCTGAACCAGGTGGAATGACAAAGAAGTAAGCAAAGCGCCATGTCGACCCTGAACCAGGTGGGACGACACAGGAGTAAGCAAAGCGCCATGTCGACCCTGAACCAGGTGGAACGACACAGGAGTAAGCAAAGCGCCATGTCGACCCTGAACCAGGTGGAATGACACAGGAGTAAGCAAAGCGCCATGTCGACCCTGAACCAAGTGGAATGACACAGGGGTAAGCAGAGCGTCATATCGACCCTGAACCAGGTGGAATGACACAGGAGTAAGCAAAGCGCCATGTCGACCCTGAACCAGGTGGAATGACACAGGGGTAATCAAAGCGCCATGTCGATCCTGAACCAAGTGGAACGACACGAGAGTAAGCAAAGCGCCATGTCGACCCTGAACCAGGTGGAATGACACAGGAGTAAGCAAAGCGCCATGTCGACCCTGAACCAGGTGGAATGACACAGGAGTAAGCAAAGCGCCATGTCGACCCTGAACCAGGTGGAATGACACAGGAGTAAGCAAAGCGCCATATCGACCCTGAACCAGGTGGAATGACACAGGAGTAAGCAAAGCGCCATGTCGACCCTGAACCAGGTGGAACGACACAGGAGTAAGCAAAGCGCCATGTCGATCCTGAACCAGGTGGAATGACACAGGAGTAAGCAAAGCGCCATATCGACCCTGAACCAGGTGGAACGACACGAGAGTAAGCAAAGCGCCATGTCGACCCTGAACCAGGTGGAATGACACGGGAGTATGCAAAGCGCCATGTCGACCCTGAACCAGGTGTAATGACACAGGAGTAAGCAAAGCGCCTTATCGACCCTAAACTAGGTGGAACGACACGGAAGTAAGCAAAGCGCCATGTCGATCCTGAACCAAGTGGAACGACACGAGAGTAAGCAAAGCGCCATGTCGATCCTGAACCAAGTGGAACGACACAGGAGTAAGCAAAGCGCCATATCGACCCTGAACCAGGTGGAACAACACGAGAGTAAGCAAAGCGCCATGTCGACCCTGAACCAGGTGGAATGACACAGGAGTAAGCAAAGCGCCATGTCGACCCTGAACCAGGTGGAATGACACAGGAGTAAGCAAAGCGCCATGTCGACCCTGAACCAGGTGGAATGACACAGGAGTAAGCAAAGCGCCATATCGACCCTGAACCAGGTGGAATGACACAGGAGTAAGCAAAGCGCCATGTCGACCCTGAACCAGGTGGAACGACACAGGAGTGAGCAAAGCGCCATATCGATCCTGAACCAGGTGGAACAACACAGGAGTAAGCAAAGCGCCATATCGATCCTGAACCAGGTGGAATGACACAGGAGTAAGCAAAGCGCCATGTCGACCCTGAACCAGGTGGAACGACACTGGAGTAAGCAAAGCGCCATGTCGACCCTGAACCAGGTGGAATGACACAGGAGTAAGCAAAGCGCCATGTCGACCCTGAACCAGGTGGAATGACACAGGAGTAAGCAAAGCGCCATGTCGACCCTGAACCAGGTGGAACGACACAGGAGTAAGCAAAGCGCCATGTCGACCCTGAACCAGGTGGAACGACACAGGAGTAAGCAAAGCGCCATATCGATCCTGAACCAGGTGGAATGACACAGGAGTAAGCAAAGCGCCATGTCGACCCTGAACCAGGTGGAACGACACAGGAGTAAGCAAAGCGCCATGTCGACCCTGAACCAGGTGGAATGACACAGGAGTAAGCAAAGCGCCATGTCGACCCTGAACCAGGTGGAACGACACAGGAGTAAGCAAAGCGCCATGTCGACCCTGAACCAGGTGGAATGACACAGGAGTAAGCAAAGCGCCATGTCGACCCTGAACCAGGTGGAATGACACAGGAGTAAGCAAAGCGCCATGTCGATCCTGAACCAGTTGGAATGACACGAGAGTAAGCAAAGCGCCATGTCGACCCTGAACCAGGTGGAACGACACGAGAGTAAGCAAAGCGCCATGTCGACCCTGAACCAGGTGGAACGACACAGGAGTAAGCAAAGCGCCATATCGACCCTGAACCAGGTGGAATGACACAGGAGTAAGCAAAGCGCCATATCGACCCTGAACCAGGTGGAATGACACAGGAGTAAGCAAAGCGCCATGTCGATCCTGAACCAGGTGGAATGACACAGGAGTAAGCAAAGCGCCATGTCGACCCTGAACCAGGTGGAACGACACAGGAGTAAGCAAAGCGCCATGTCGACCCTGAACCAGGTGGAACGACACAGGAGTAAGCAAAGCGCCATGTCGACCCTGAACCAGGTGGAATTACACAGGAGTAAGCAAAGCGCCATGTCGACCCTGAACCAGGTGGAACGACACAGGAGTAAGCAGAGCGTCATATCGACCCTGAACCAGGTGGAACGACACGAGAGTAAGCAAAGCGCCATGTCGATCCTGAACCAGGTGGAATGACACAGGAGTAAGCAAAGCGCCATGTCGACCCTGAACCAGGTGGAATGACACAGGAGTAAGCAAAGCGCCATGTCGACCCTGAACCAGGTGGAATGACACAGGAGTAAGCAAAGCGCCATGTCGACCCTGAACCAGGTGGAATGACACGAGAGTAAGCAAAGCGCCATGTCGATCCTGAACCAGGTGAAACGACACGAGAGTAAGCAAAGCGCCATGTCGACCCTGAACCAGGTGGAATGACACAGGAGTAAGCAAAGCGCCATGTCGACCCTGAACCAGGTGAAACGACACGAGAGTAAGCAAAGCGCCATGTCGACCCTGAACCAGGTGGAATGACACGAGAGTAAGCAAAGCGCCATGTCGACCCTGAACCAGGTGGAACGACACAGGAGTAAGCAAAGCGCCATTTCGATCCTGAACCAGGTGGAATGACACAGGAGTAAGCAAAGCGCCATGTCGACCCTGAACCAGGTGGAATGACACAGGAGTAAGCAAAGCGCCATGTCGACCCTGAACCAGGTGAAACGACACAGGAGTAAACAAAGCGCCATGTCGACCCTGAACCAGGTGGAATGACACAGGAGTAAGCAAAGCGCCATGTCGACCCTGAACCAGGTGGAATGACACAGGAGTAAGCAAAGCGCCATGTCGACCCTGAACCAGGTGGAACGACACAGGAGTAAGCAAAGCGCCATGTCGACCCTGAACCAGGTGGAATTACACAGGAGTAAGCAAAGCGCCATGTCGACCCTGAACCAGGTGGAACGACACAGGAGTAAGCAGAGCGTCATATCGACCCTGAACCAGGTGGAACGACACAGGAGTAAGCAAAGCGCCATGTCGATCCTGAACCAGGTGGAATGACACAGGAGTAAGCAAAGCGCCATGTCGACCCTGAACCAGGTGGAATGACACAGGAGTAAGCAAAGCGCCATGTCGACCCTGAACCAGGTGGAACGACACAGGAGTAAGCAAAGCGCCATGTCGACCCTGAACCAGGTGGAATGACACAGGAGTAAGCAAAGCGCCATGTCGACCCTGAACCAGGTGGAATGACACAGGAGTAAGCAAGGCGCCATGTCGACCCTGAACCAGGTGGAACGACACAGGAGTAAGCAAAGCGCCATGTCGACCCTGAACCAGGTGGAATTACACAGGAGTAAGCAAAGCGCCATGTCGACCCTGAACCAGGTGGAACGACACAGGAGTAAGCAGAGCGTCATATCGACCGTGAACCAGGTGGAACGACACGAGAGTAAGCAAAGCGCCATGTCGACCCTGAACCAGGTGGAATGACACGAGAGTAAGCAAAGCGCCATGTCGACCCTGAACCAGGTGGAATGACACGGGAGTAAGCAAAGCGACATGTCGATCCTGAACCAGGTGGAATGACACGGGAGTAAGCAAAGCGCCATGTCGACCCTGAACCAAGTGGAATGACACGAGAGTAAGCAAAGCGCCATGTCGACCCTGAACCAGGTGGGACGACACAGGAGTAAGCAAAGCGTCATGTCGACCCTGAACCAGGTGGAATGACACAGGAGTAAGCAAAGCGCCATGTCGATCCTGAACCAGGTGGAATGACACAGGAGTAAGCAAAGCGTCATATCGATCCTGAACCAGGTGGGACGACACAGGAGTAAGCAAAGCGTCATATCGACCCTGAACCAGGTGGAACGACACGGGAGTAAGCAAAGCGCCATGTCGATCCTGAACCAGGTGGAATGACACAGGAGTAAGCAAAGCGCCATATCGACCCTGAACCAGGTGGAACGACACAGGAGTAAGCAAAGCGCCATGTCGACCCTGAGCCAGGTGGAACGACACGAGAGTAAGCAAAGCGCCATGTCGACCCTGAACCAGGTGGAATGACACGAGAGTAAGCAAAGCGCCATGTCGACCCTGAACCAGGTGGAACGACACGGGGGTAAGCAAAGCGCCATGTCGATCCTGAACCAAGTGGAATGACACGGGGGTAAGCAAAGCGCCATATCGACCCTGAACCAGGTGGAATGACACAGGAGTAAGCAAAGCGCCATGTCGACCCTGAACCAGGTGGAATGACACAGGAGTAAGCAAAGCGCCATGTCGATCCTGAACCAGGTGGAACGACACGGGAGTAAGCAAAGCGCCATGTCGACCCTGAACCAGGTGGAATGACACAGGAGTAAGCAAAGCGCCATGTCGACCCTGAACCAGGTGGAATGACACAGGAGTAAGCAAAGCGCCATATCGACCCTAAACTAGGTGGAACGACTTGTACTATTCTTCCTTCAGCTGCGCCGCGTGAAAAGTGTTTGTTATTATAATTTTGACAGAATTTGAATTGGATTCAGAACATTGTTGAATAGCCAAGCGGATTATGACGGCTTGGTTTATCCATACCTGAACAAAATAATTAATTCTAACCTGCAACAGTGAGAAGACACACGTGATTAGGACTGAGGTCACAATGATAATTTGTTTTCTTAGAATCATTTATTTTAATATGCTGAAATTAGTTGACACTTTTTTTTAAATCACTTATTCTGATATTGACCCTGAAAACAAGACACAAACAAACTACAAAACATGAAATGAATGGCGTTTTAGGCCACCTTTGTGCACACATAGGCTAAATAGGGCCATGAGAACCTCCTGAGGATGTTGAGATGAATGAGAAGACGCTGCCCTCCAGACACAATATTCAAACAGACATAACATAAAACCAGGAGCGGCGTTGATTCGGGCAGGTGATGTAATTACTCAGCCAAATTACAAGGGGCTCTGCCGCACTGGGACCCTGTATGTCAGGCGGATAGCTGGCAACAAATATTAATAGTTGCCAAATTGGCAGAACAAGGCCGCCCGCATTAACGACCGGGATCCCATCCGGATGTAAACTGGGTTCTAATTGGCTTGGCAGAGGGTAGCGGTGGGGCCGCGAAGATCCATCATTTTGTGGGAAATTGGCAAATACTCACGTCAGCGTGGGGACCATCGCCTATGCTTATCATATTTTATTTATGTGATCATTGTCAGTGCACTAGCAAGGCCATTACGTTCAGGAGGCTGTGTGGGGCGGGTCATCTAACATGTACCGGCACCCAATCCTGATGCTGGTTCATCAATGGGCCGCGTCTTGCAACGTTGACCCATCACTAAACCAACGCCTTATCGTGGCACGATGAGACTGCACAACAGTCTGACAAATAATAGATAATCTAATAATCCACTGGTATTGAAAAAAATTAATGATGACGAAGATTCATCTGTGGGCTTGTGTCCCTTCCAAGGTTATCAAGTAAAGGAGGTGACTGGTGGAAAAGCTGGTCAGACAAAAATTGATTATCTAATAATAATGTTATCTAGAAAAAAATGACGAACGGAGGTGTATGTATCTGTGGTTATCAAGTAAAGTAGGTGCCTGGCGGAAAAGCTGATGAGACAAAAATAGATTATCTAATAATCATGTTATTTCGAAGAACATCACGAACGAAGATGTATTTATCTGTTAAAAAGGTGGCAAATGGAAAATCTAGATGCCGATCTCGCGGTGTCCGTACATATTGGAGGTGGTCAATTTGTAACCAAACATAAATTGATGAATTTTATTTAAATCATGGAACAAAATCTAAAGTCTATAGTAAAACACACTGCTGCTGTCCGCGCTAATGCAAGATGTTAAATCTAAAGTTTATAGTAAAAGACATTGCTGCTGTCCCCGCTAATGCGAGATGTTAAATCTAAAGTCTATAGTAAAACACATTGCTGCTGTCCCCTCTAATATGAGATGTTAAATCTAAAGTCTATAGTAAAACACATTGCTGCTGTCCCCGCTAATGTGAGATGTTAAATCCAAAGTCTATAGTAAAACACATTGCTGCTGTCCCCTCTAATGCGAGATGTTAAATCTAAAGTCTATAGCAAAACACATTGCTGCTGTCCCCGCTAATGCGAGATGTTAAATCTAGTCTTTAGTAAAACACATTGCTGTTGTCCCCTCTAATGCGAGATGTTAAATCTAGTCTTTAGTAAAACACACTGCTGCTGTCCCCTCTAATGCGAGATGTTAAATCTAGTCTTTAGTAAAACACATTGCTGCTGTCTCCTCTAATGCGAGATGTTAAATCTAGTCTTTAGTAAAACACATTGCTGCTGTCCCCTCTAATGCGAGATGTTAAATCTAGTCTTTTGTAAAACACATTGCTGCTGTCCCCTCTAATGCGAGATGTTAAATCTAGTCTTTAGTAGAACACACTGCTGCTGTCCCCTCTAATGCGAGTTTTTTAATCTAAAGTCTGTAGTAAAACACATTGCTGCTGTACCGCGAGATGTGAACACATTGCTGCTGTCCCTGCTAAAGTACATAGTAACACACATTCATGCTCTCCCCGCTAATGTATATAGTAACACACATTGCTGCTGTCCCCGCTAATGCATATAGCAACACACATTGTTGCTGGCACCGCTAAGGTATATAGTAACACACATTGCTGCTGTCCACGCTAAGGTACATAGTAACACACTTTGCTGCTGTCCACGCTAATGCGAGATGTTAACACATTCCTGTTGTCCTCACTAATGTATATAGTAACACACATTCATGCTGTCCCCCCTAGTGTATAGAGTAACACACATTGCTGCTATCCCCGCTAAAGTACATACTAACACACATTGCTGCTGTCCACGCTAATGTATTTAGTTACACACATTGCTGTTGTCCCCGCTAATGCAAGAGTTGACTGTGTGTTGATTAGTTACCACATTGCTGCTGTCCCCGCTAATTTGAGATGTTAAATCTAAAGTCTATAGTAAAACACATTGCTGCTGTCCCCTCTAATGCGAGATGTTAAATCTAGTCTTTTGTAAAACACATTGCTGCTGTCCCCTCTAATGCGAGATGTTAAATCTAGTCTTTAGTAGAACACACTGCTGCTGTCCCCTCTAATGCGAGTTTTTTAATCTAAAGTCTGTAGTAAAACACATTGCTGCTGTCCCGCGAGATGTGAACACATTGCTGCTGTCCCTGTTAAAGTACATAGTAACACACATTCATGCTCTCCCCGCTAATGTATATAGTAACACACATTGCTGCTGTCCCCGCTAATGCATATAGCAACACACATTGTTGCTGGCACCGCTAAGGTATATAGTAACACACATTGCTGCTGTCCACGCTAAGGTACATAGTAACACACTTTGCTGCTGTCCACGCTAATGCGAGATGTTAACACATTCCTGTTGTCCTCACTAATGTATATAGTAACACACATTCATGCTGTCCCCGCTAGTGTATAGAGTAACACACATTGCTGCTATCCCCGCTAAAGTACATACTAACACACATTGCTGCTGTCCACGCTAATGTATTTAGTTACACACATTGCTGTTGTCCCCGCTAATGCAAGAGTTGACTGTGTGTTGATTAGTTAACACATTGCTGCTGTCCCCGCTAATTTGAGATGTTAAATCTAAAGTCTATAGTAAAACACATTGCTGCTGTCCCCTCTAATGCGAGATGTTAAATCTAAAGTCTGTAGTAAAACACATTGCTGCTGTCCCCTCTAATGCGAGATGTTAAATCTAGTCTAGAGTAAAACACATTGCTGCTGTACCCTCCAATGCGAGATGTTAAATCTAGTCTTTAGTAAAACACACTGCTGCTGTCCCCTCTATTGCGAGATGTTAAATCTAGTCTAGAGTAAAACACATTGCTGCTGTCCCCTCTAATACGAGATGTTAAATCTAGTCGTTAGTAAAACACATTGCTGCTGCCCCCTCTAATGCGAGATGTTAAATCTAGTCTTTAGTAAAACACACTGCTGCTGTCGCCTCTAATGCGAATTGTTAAATCTAAAGTCTATAGTAAAACACATTGCTGCTGTCCCGCGAGATGTAAACACTTTGCTGCTGTCCCTGCTAAAGTATATAGTAGCACACATTCATGCTGTCCACGCTAATGTATATAGTAACACACATTCATCCTGTCCCCGCTAGTGTATATAGTAACACACATTGCTGCTATCCCCGCTAAAGTACATACTAACACACATTGCTGCTGTCCACGCTGATGTATTTAGTTACACACATTGCTGTTGTCCCCGCAAATGCTAGATGTTGGCTGTATGTTGATTAGTTAACACATTGCTGCTGTCCCCGCTAATGCTAGATGTTGGCTATGTGTTGATTAGTTAACACATGGCTGCTGTCCCCGCTAAAGCCAGATGTTGGCTGTGTGTTGATTTGTTAACACATTGCTGCTGTCCCCACTAATGCCAGATGTTGACTGTGTGTTGATTAGTTAACACATGGCTGCTGTGCTAGATGTTGGCTATGTGTTGATTGGTTAACACATGGCTGATGACCAAGCTAATGCCAGATGTTGACTATGTGTTGATTAGTTAACACATTGCTGCTGTCCCCGCTAATGCTAGATGTTGGCTTTGTGTTGATTAGTTAACACATTGCTGATGTCCCAGCTAATGCCAGATGTTGGCTGTATGTTGATTAGTTAACACATGGCTGATGTCCCCGCTAATTCTAGATGTAAGCTATGTGTTGATTAGCTAACACATGGCAGCTGTCCTTGCTAATGCTAGATGTTGGTTATGTGTTGATTAGTTAACACATGGCTGCTGTCCCCGCTAATGACAGATGTTGGCTGTGTGTTGATTAGTTAACACATTGCTGCTGTCCCAGCTAATGACAGATGTTGGCAATGTGTTGATTAGTTAACACATGGCTGATGTCCCCGCTAATGACAGATGTTGGCTATGTGTTGATTAGTAAACACATTGCTGCTGTCTCCGCTAATGACAGATGTTGGCAATGTGTTGATTAGTTAACACATGGCTGATGACCCCACTAATGCCAGATGTTGGCTGTATGTTGATTAGTTAACACATTGCTGTTGTCCCCGCTAATGCTAGATGTTGGCTATGTGTTGATTAGTTAACACATGGCTGATGTCCCAGCTAATGTCAGATGTTGGCTGTATGTTGATTAGTTAACACATGGCTGATCTTCCAGCTAATGCTAGATGTTGGCTGTATGTTAATTAGTTAACACATGGCTGCTGTCCCAGATAATGCTAGATGTTGGCTGTATGTTGATTAGTTAACACATGGCTGCTGTCCCCGCTAATGCTAGATGTTGGCTATGTGTTGATTAGTTAACACATGGCTGCTGTCCCCGCTAATGCTAGATGCTGGCTGTATGTTAATTAGTTAACACAGGCTGCTGTCCCCGCTAATTACAGATGTTGGCAATGTGTTGATTAGTTAACACATTGCTGCTGTCCCCGCTAATGACAGATGTTGGCAATGCATTGATTAGTTAACACATTGCTACTGTCCCCGCTAATGCTAGATGTTGGCTGTATGTTGATTAGTTAACACATTGCTGCTGTCCCCGCTAATGACAGATGTTGGCAATGTGTCGATTAGTTAACACATTGCTACTGTCCCCGCTAATGCTAGATGTTGGCTGTATGTTGATTAGTTAACACATTGCTGCTGTCCCCGCTAATGCTAGATGTTGGCTGTATGTTGATTAGTTAACACATGGCTGCTGTCCCCGCTAATGACAGATGTTGGCTGTGTGTTGATTAGTTAACACATTGCTGCTGTCCCAGCTAATGACAGATGTTGGCAATGTGTTGATTAGTTAACACATGGCTGATGTCCCTGCTAATGACAGATGTTGGCTATGTGTTGATTAGTTAACACATTGCTGCTGTCCCCACTAATGCTAGATGTTGGCTTTGTGTTGATTAGTTAACACATTGCTGATGTCCCAGCTAATGCCAGATGTTGGCTGTATGTTGATTAGTTAACACATGGCTGATGTCCCCGCTAATGCTAGAAGTTGGCTTTGTGTTGATTAGTTAACACATTGCTGATGTCCCAGCTAATGCCAGATGTTGGCTGTATGTTGATTAGTTAACACATGGCTGATGTCCCCGCTAATGCTAGATGTTAGCTATGTGTTGATTAGTTAACACATGGCAGCTGTCCCCGCTAATGCTAGATGTTGGCTATGTGTTGATTAGTTAACACATGGCTGCTGTCCCCGCTAATGACAGATGTTGGCTGTATTTTGATCAGTTAACACATGGCTGATGTCCCAGCTAATGACAGATGTTGGCAATGTGTTGATTAGTTAACACATGGCTTATGTCCCCGCTAATGACAGATGTTGGCTATGTGTTGATTAGTTAACACATTGCTGCTTTCCCAGCTAATGCCAGATGTTGGCTGTATGTTGATTAGTTAACACATGGCTGCTGTCTCCGCAAATGCTAGATGTTGGCTATGTGTTGATTAGTTAACACATGGCTGCTGTCCCCGATAATGCTAGATTTTGGCTGTATGTTAATTAGTTAACACATGGCTGCTGTCCCCGCTAATGACAGATGTTGGCAATGTGTTGATTAGTTAACACATTGCTGCTGTTCCCGCTAATAACAGATGTTGGCAATGTGTTGATTAGTAAACACATTGCTGCTGTCCCCGCTAATGACAGATGTTGGCAATGTGTTGATTAGTTAACACATTGCTGCTGTCCCCGCTAATGCTAGATGTTGGCTTTGTGTTGATTAGTTAACACATTGCTGATGTCCCAGCTAATGTCAGATGTTGGCTGTATGTTGATTAGTTAACACATGGCTGATGTCCCCGCTAATGCTAGATGTTGGCTCTGTGTTGATTAGTTAACACATTGCTGATGTCCCAGGTGATGCCAGATGTTGGCTGTATGTTGATTAGTTAACACATGGCTGATGTCCCTGCTAATGCTAGATGTTAGCTATGTGTTGATTAGTTAACACATGGCAGCTGTCCCCGCTAATGCTAGATGTTGGCTATGTGTTGATTAGTTAACACATAGCTGCTGTCCCCGCTAATGACAGATGTTGGCTGTGTGTTGATTAGTTAACGCATTGCTGCTGTCCCAGCTAATGACAGATGTTGGCAATGTGTTGATTAGTTAACACATGGCTGATGTCCCCGCTAATGACAGATGTTGGCTATGTGTTGATTAGTAAACACATTGCTGCTGTCCCCGCTAATGACAGATGTTGGCTGTATGTTGATTAGTTAACACACTGCTGTTGTCCCCGCTAATGCTAGATGTTGGCTATGTGCTGATTAGTTAACACATGGCTGATGTCCCAGCTAATGCCAGATGTTGGCTGTATGTTGATCAGTTAACACATGGCTGATTTCCCAGCTAATGCTAGATGTTGGATGTATGTTAATTAGTTAACACATGGCTGCTGTCCCAGCTAATGCTAGATGTTGGCTGTCTGTTGATTAGTTAACACATGACTGCTGTCTCCGCAAATGCTAGATGTTGGCTATGTGTTGATTAGTTAACACATGGCTGCTGTCCCCGCTAATGCTAGATTTTGGCTGTATGTTAATTAGTTAACACATGGCTGCTGTCCCAGCTAATGACAGATGTTGGCAATGTGTTGATTAGTTAACACATTGCTGATGTTCCCGCTAATAACAGATGTTGGCAATGTGTTGATTAGTTAACACATGGCTGATGTCCCCGCTAATGACAGATGTTGGCTATGTGTTGATTAGTAAACACATTGCTGCTGTCCCCGCTAATGACAGATGTTGGCAATGTGTTGATTAGTTAACACATTGCTGCTGTCCCCGCTAATGCTAGATGTTGGCTTTGTGTTGATTAGTTAACACATTGCTGATGTCCCAGCTAATGCCAGATGTTGGCTGTATGTTGATTAGTTAACACATGGCTGATGTCCCCGCTAATGCTAGATGTTGGCTTTGTGTTGATTAGTTAACACATTGCTGATGTCCCAGGTGATGCCAGATGTTGGCTGTATGTTGATTTTTTAACACATGGCTGATGTCCCCGCTAATGCTAGATGTTAGCTATGTGTTGATTAGTTAACACATGGCAGCTGTCCCCGCTAATGCTAGATGTTGGCTATGTGTTGATTAGTTAACACATGGCTGCTGTCCCCGCTAATGACAGATGTTGGCTGTGTGTTGATTAGTAAACACATTGCTGCTGTCCCCGCTAATGACAGATGTTGGCAATGTGTTGATTAGTTAACACATTGCTGCTGTCCCCGCTAATGCTAGATGTTGGCTTTGTGTTGATTAGTTAACACATTGCTGATGTCACAGCTAATGTCAGATGTTGGCTGTATGTTGATTAGTTAACACATGGCTGATGTCCCCGCTAATGCTAGATGTTGGCTTTGTGTTGATTAGTTAACACATTGCTGATGTCCCAGGTGATGCCAGATGTTGGCTGTATGTTGATTAGTTAACACATGGCTGATGTCCCCGCTAATGCTAGATGTTAGCTATGTGTTGATTAGTTAACACATGGCAGCTGTCTCCGCTAATGCTAGATGTTGGCTATTTGTTGATTAGTTAACACATAGCTGCTGTCCCCGCTAATGACAGATGTTGGCTGTGTGTTGATTAGTTAACGCATTGCTGCTGTCCCAGCTAATGACAGATGTTGGCAATGTGTTGATTAGTTAACACATGGCTGATGTCCCCGCTAATGACAGATGTTGGCTATGTGTTGATTAGTAAACACATTGCTGCTGTCCCCGCTAATGACAGATTTTGGCAATGTGTTGATTAGTTAACACATGGCTGATGTCCCCGCTAATGCCAGATGTTGGCTGTATGTTGATTAGTTAACACACTGCTGTTATCCCCGCTAATGCTAGATGTTGGCTATGTGCTGATTAGTTAACACATGGCTGATGTCCCAGCTAATGCCAGATGTTGGCTGTATGTTGATCAGTTAACACATGGCTGATGTCCCAGCTAATGCTAGATGTTGGATGTATGTTAATTAGTTAACACATGGCTGCTGTCCCAGCTAATGCTAGATGTTGGCTGTCTGTTGATTAGTTAACACATGACTGCTGTCTCCGCAAATGCTAGATGTTGGCTATGTGTTGATTAGTTAACACATGGCTGCTGTCCCCGCTAATGCTAGATTTTGGCTGTATGTTAATTAGTTAACACATGGCTGCTGTCCCAGCTAATGACAGATGTTGGCAATGTGTTGATTAGTTAACACATTGCTGCTGTTCCCGCTAATAACAGATGTTGGCAATGTGTTGATTAGTTAACACATGGCTGATGTCCCCGCTAATGACAGATGTTGGCTATGTGTTGATTAGTAAACACATTGCTGCTGTCCCCGCTAATGACAGATGTTGGCAATGTGTTGATTAGTTAACACATTGCTGCTGTCCCCGCTAATGCTAGATGTTGGCTTTGTGTTGATTAGTTAACACATTGCTGATGTCCCAGCTAATGCCAGATGTTGGCTGTATGTTGATTAGTTAACACATGGCTGATGTCCCCGCTAATGCTAGATGTTGGCTTTGTGTTGATTAGTTAACACATTGCTGATGTCCCACGGTAATGCCAGATGTTGGCTGTATGTTGATTTTTTAACACATGGCTGATGTCCCCGCTAATGCTAGATGTTAGCTATGTGTTGATTAGTTACCACATGGCAGCTGTCCCCGCTAATGCTAGATGTTGGCTATGTGTTGATTAGCTAACACATGGCTGCTGTCCCCGCTAATGACAGATGTTGGCTGTGTGTTGATTAGTTAACGCATTGCTGCTGTCCCAGCTAATGACAGATGCTGGCAATGTGTTGATTAGTTAACACATGGCTGCTGTCCCAGCTAATGACAGATGTTGGCAATGCGTTGATTAGTAAACACATTGCTGCTGTCCCCGCTAATGACAGATGTTGGCAATGTGTTGATTAGTAAACACATTGCTGCTGTCCCCGCTAATGACAGATGCTGGCAATGTGTTGATTAGTTAACACATGGCTGATGTCCCCGCTAATGCCAGATGTTGGCTGTATGTTGATTAGTTAACACATGGCTGATGTCCCAGCTAATGCTAGATGTTGGCTATGTGTTGATTAGTTAACACATGGCTGCTGTCCCCGCTAATGCTAGATGTTGGCTGTATGTTAATTAGTTAACACATGGCTGCTGTCCCCGCTAATGACAGATGTTGGCAATGTGTTGATTAGTTAACACATTGCTGCTGTTTCCGCTAATGACAGATGTTGGCAATGTGTTGATTAGTTAACACATTGCTGCTGTCCCCGCTAATGCTAGATGTTGGCTGTATGTTGATTAGTTAACACATTGCTGCTGTCCCCGCTAATGCTAGATGGTGGCTGTATGTTGATTAGTTAACACATGGCTGCTGTCCCCGCTAATGCTAGATGTTGGCTACGTGTTGACTAGTTAACACATGGCTGATGTCCCCGCTAATGCCAGATGTTGGCTGTATGTTGATTAGTTAACACATTGCTGTTGTCCCCGCTAATGCTAGATGTTGGCTATGTGTTGATTAGTTAACACATGGCTGATGTCCCAGCTAATGCCAGATGTTGGCTGTATGTTGATTAGTTAACACATTGCTGTTGTCCCCGCTAATGCTAGATGTTGGCTATGTGTTGATTAGTTAACACATGGCTGCTGTCCCAGCTAATGCTAGATGTTGGCTGTATGTTGATTAGTTAACACATGGCTGCTGTCTCCGCTAATGCTAGATGTTGGCTATGTGTTGATTAGTTAACACATGGCTGCTGTCCCCGCTAATGCTAGATGTTCTCTGTATGTTAATTAGTTAACACATGGCTGCTGTCCCCGCTAATGACAGATGTTGGCAATGTGTTGATTAGTTAACACATTGCTGCTGTTTCCGCTAATGACAGATGTTGGCAATGTGTTGAGTAGTTAACACATTGCTGATGTCCCCGCTAATGCTAGATGTTGGCTTTGTGTTGATTTGTTAACACATTGCTGATGTCCCAGCTAATGCCAGATGTTGGCTGTATGTTGATTAGTTAACACATGGCTGATGTCCCCGCTAATGCTAGATGTTGGCTTTGTGTTGATTAGTTAACACATTGCTGATGTCCCAGGTAATGCCAGATGTTGGCTGTATGTTGATTAGTTAACACATGGCTGATGTCCCCGCTAATGCTAGATGTTAGCTATGTGTTGATTAGTTAACACATGGCAGCTGTCCCCGCTAATGCTAGATGTTGGCTATGTGTTGATTAGTTAACACATGGCTGCTGTCCCCGCTAATGACAGATGTTGGCTGTGTGTTGATTAGTTAACGCATTGCTGCTGTCCCAGCTAATGACAGATGTTGGCAATGTGTTGATTAGTTAACCCATGGCTGCTGTCCCAGCTAATGACAGATGTTGGCAATGTGTTGATTAGTTAACACATGGCTGCTGTCCCAGCTAATGCCATATGTTGGCTGTATGTTGATTAGTTAACACATGGCTGATGTCCCCGCTAATGCTAGATGTTGGCTGTATGTTAATAAGTTAACACTCGGCTGATGTCCCCGCTAATGCTAGATGTTGGCTGTATGTTGATTAGTTAACACATGGCTGCTGTCCCCGCTAATGCTAGATGTTGGCTATGTGTTGATTAGTTAACACATGGCTGATGTCCCCGCTAATGCTAGATGTTGGCTGTGTGTTGATTAGTTAACACATGGCTGATGTCCCGGCTAATGCCAGATGTTGGCTGTATGTTGATTAGTTAACACATGGCTGCTGTCCCCGCTAATGCTAGATGTTGGCTATGTGTTGATTAGTTAACACATTGCTGATGTCCCAGCTAATGCCAGATGTTGGCTGTATGTTGATTAGTTAACACATTGCTGCTGTCCCCGCTAATGCTAGATGGTGGCTGTATGTTGATTAGTTAACACATGGCTGATGTCCCCGCTAATGCTAGATGCTGGCTGTATGTTGATTAGCTAACACATTGCTGATGTCCCCGCTAATGCTAGATGTTGGCTGTATGTTGATTAGTTAACACATGGCTGCTGTCCCCGCTAATGCTAGATGTTGGCAATGTGTTGATTAGTTAACACATGGCTGATGTCCCCGCTAATGCCAGATGCTGGCTGTATGTTGATTAGTTAACACATGGCTGATGTCCCCGCTAATGCTAGATGCTGGCTGTATGTTGATTAGTTAACACATTGCTGATGTCCCCGCTAATGCTAGATGTTGGCTGTATGTTGATTAGTTAACACATTGCTGCTGTCCCCGCTAATGCTAGATGTTGGCTGTATGTTGATTAGTTAACACATGGCTGATGTCCCCGCTAATGCTAGATGTTGGCAATGTGTTGATTAGTTAACACATGGCTGATGTCCCAGCTAATGCCAGATGTTGGCTGTATGTTGATTAGTTAACACATTGCTGCTGTCCCCGCTAATGCTAGATGTTGGCTGTGTGTTGATTAGTTAACACATTGCTGATGTCCCCGCTAATGCTAGATGTTGGCTGTATGTTGATTAGTTAACACATTGCTGCTGTCCCCGCTAATGCTAGATGTTGGCTGTATGCTGATTAGTTAACACATGGCTGATATCCCCGCTAATGCTAGATGTTGGCTGTGTGTTGATTAGTGAACACATGGCTGCTGTCCCCGCTAATGCTAGATGTTGGCTATGTGTTGATTAGTGAACACATGGCTGATGTCCCAGCTAATGCCAGATGTTGGCTGTATGTTGATTAGTTAAACCATTGCTGCTATCCCAGCTAATGACAGATGTTGGCAATGTGCTGATTAGTTAACACATTGCTTCTGTCCCCGCTAATGCTAGATGCTGGCTGTATGTTGATTAGTTAACACATTGCTGCTGTCCCCGCTAATGCTAGATGGTGGCTGTATGTTGATTAGTTAACACATGGCTGCTGTCCCCGCTAATGCTAGATGTTGGCTATGTGTTGATTAGCTAACACATGGCTGATGTCCCCGCTAATGCTAGATGTTGGCTGTGTGTTGATTAGTTAACACATTGCTGATGTCCCCGCTAAAGCCAGATGTTGGCTGTATGTTGATTAGTTAACACATGGCTGCTGTCCCCGCTAATGCTAGATGTTGGCTATGTGTTGATTAGTTAACACATGGCTGATGTCCCCGCTAATGCTAGATGTTGGCTGTATGTTGATTAGTTAACAAATGGCTGCTGTCCCCGCTAATGACGGATGTTGGCAATGTGTTGATTAGTTACCACATTGCTGCTGTCCCCGCTAATGCTAGATGTTGGCTGTGTGTTGATTAGTTAACACATGGCTGCTGTCCCAGCTAATGCTAGATGTTGTCTGTATGTTGATTAGTTAGCACATGGCTGCTGTCCCCGCCAATGACAGATGTTGGCTATGTGTTGATTAGTTAACACATGGCTGCTGTCCCAGCTAATGCTAGATGTTGGCTGTATGTTGATTAGTTAACACATGGCTGCTGTCCCCGCTAATGCTAGATGCTGGCTATGTGTTGATTAGTTAACACATTGCTGATGTCCCCGCTAAAGCCAGATGTTGGCTGTGTGTTGATTATTTAACACATTGCTGATGTCCCCGCTAAAGCCAGATGTTGGCTGTGTGTTGATTATTTAACACATTGCTGCTGTAATAGACGGTGGCTTTGCATCGAATCGTAACAGGGTTAACATCTTGTTAGTCTAGGTAATTATTGTATTTGACCTGGAACTGCGAGAGAGCAGCCGAATTGTTTGACCAAGTTCCTTTATAATGTCTATAGTAGCACCAGGTATTTAGCTCGTTGGGGGGGGGGTATTGTTTGTTTTTTTGTTTGTTTGTTTGGTCGTTTGGTGGTTTGTTTGTTTGTTTGTTTGTTTGTTTGTTTGTTTGTTTGTTAGTTAGCTAGTTAGTTAGTTAGTTAGTTAGTTAGTTAGTTAGTTAGTTAGTTAGTTTGTTTGTTTGTTTGTTTGTTTGTTTGTTTGTTTGTTTGTTTGTTTGTTTGTTTGTTTGTTTGTTTGTTTGTTTGTTTGTTTGTTTGTTTGTTTGTTTGTTTGTTTGTTTGTTTGTTTGTTTGTGTGAACAAAGACTATGGAGATACGAGGATCTTGATCTTTAACGTTCCTCTACTTTATTCGCTTACTCACTGGTTCAAGTCAGATGGCGATTATTTTGCCTTGTCTGTGATTGTTTGTCCGCCTGTACCAGAAGAAAGCATAGCACAATGGCTGACCAGGTAAAGCCAAAAGGCAGTAACTGCTTACTTTCAAGTAAGCAGTTAATATCATTTGGCTTTGCATAGCACAATGACTGACCTTGTCAAGGTCACCGTAAACGGCACTAAAAGGTCAACACAAAGCCTCACGATCATAGCTGATGAATCCATTCTGCTCTGTAAAAGCAAAATCGGAGTAACTGGCTACTTTACAATGGTCTTTGCTTACTTTAATAAAGCTACGTCCATATATGCATAAATACGAATACGAATACGAATACGAATAGGAGATGCGACGCTGGTCCAACATTACCCCAGCACCGCGTTAATGTT
The DNA here is from genome assembly GCA_964017125.1 of Flabesymbios commensalis. NCBI lineage: Eukaryota > Metazoa > Annelida > Polychaeta > Terebellida > Flabelligeridae > Flabesymbios > Flabesymbios commensalis. The sequence continues at coordinate 6,324,397 of OZ024909.1, read as the reverse complement.
TCGTGTTTGTCAAGATGCACGTGTGTAGTATCCTGCCAATAAATTTATTTTTAAAATATTTTTTATTCATAATGTTTTATATTGTTCTTTGTGAAGGCTTGATTGATCCAAATGTAGAATATTAACGATCTTCTAAACTTTTTGATGTTCTACTTCTCTATTTTGTTTATTGAAGCTGAAAAAAAGCAATATGGAAATATGAATGAAAATAAAACAAACTGCGCAGTGAATTGCACCGGATTTTTGTAAATTGCAATGTGTCGCATGATGTAATATTGGCTGTTGCCTTTCGTCTTAACGTTGACCTGTCTTACTCGTATCGGCCTCCAGTGGAGCAGCAGGCGGCTTCTACCTGCAGTATTAAAGAGTAACAATATGTGCCAAAATAAAGCTTAGTATCTCTGGAGCCAGAACAGTGATGGTGCTATTGGCGCAACGCAGAGGGTTTTTCGTAATATGTCCATGAAGTGTAAGGGAAGTTTGACCAACAAGTCACCTAAATTTGACATCTCAATATGTTCAGGGGCTAGTGTAATTCAACGGAAGAAACATTTTGTTATTTGATAACTCAACACAAGTGTGGGGAGCAAAATACCAGCTTCAGCGTCAAAGGCAGATAGCTTTTTTCCTGTAACCACACCAATAAGGACGCCACCCCTACAGTACAATTGATCAGCGCAAACATCTACAATAGGAATGCAGATAACATATTTATTTTTATACATATATGGTCCAAGCACGTAGCCATAAAGGTTTAGCTAGTTTCGGACAAAACCACCTCTAAAGTCAAAGAACTCATTTATATTTTTGTGCAATTTTATCAATTTACCGTGAACGTATGTATGTAAGCGAATTGTATATTATATAAGTCAATTTTAGTAAAACATTCCCGTTCCGTAGGTATATAGACGCAATGCCTATCATTAGAGATCACTGGTCAGGCCTATATCACACACTGTACTCTAGGGTCTACTATAACTCTTTTTCAGATCATTCAGAGACTGGGTGATGCAAAGAGAGAGTCAATTCCGCGAATCTATTAAAATGACATTCAGACGAGATCGTAGCAGGAACTAGTCTTCCTCCCTGACAAACTATGTGGAGGCCAGTTTTTAAGAGCTTCATTCACCAGTGGCGGATTCAGAGGGGCGCGTGCCCCCCCCCCCCCCCCGTTCAGGGTCCCAAAAATAAAAAACTACCATATTTCTGCCGAAATATGGTCTAGAATGCGTCATTTGAGGTCTTAGATTTCAAATTTTTGCCCGCTGCGGTGTGTATACATTATTTCAAAATTCGCCCCCCCCCCATCTGTCGATTCCTGGATCCACCACTGTTCACTTACGACGCTCATAGACTCCTCACCATCTGCTAATTGCCGATGCTGTTTAAACCTGGACCTCATACGCATTGACCCCGCGTTATTTTTTTTGGACAGACCTTCGTCCCTTTGACACCGATATAGCTCACCTCTTCCGATAGTTTATATAAAAAAATTATTGTTTAAAATTATTGTTTTCAAATACTGTTCATTTTTTATTTTTTACCATCGTGTGTGAAATAATATTAGTTGCTTCCAAGTCACCTAGTTGTTAGTGGTCATCGACAAGAAAATCGACATATGAAATTACGATATCGCAGAAAAATAATGTGGGTCTAAAAGAAAGATAAACAGTAACATTCAAGATTATTTCACCGAACGAGGGCACCATGACAAGGAGGGGTTATTCTTGTTTTTTTTTATACATTTGACTACTTTTTCCTAGTGATTTTTACATAAAAATGGCATTTTGACACTCGCTGGTCAATGGGTTGTGTGGTGTGAAATGATGTGAGTCAGACCCGCCAGATGTGGGTTGGTGCTGTCTACTGGTCTTCTCTAGTACTAGGCCTGGCTAACATATTACGGACGCACAATTTGAAATGGGGCGGGGTGTTGTGAATGTCCTGTTTTAGTATGAAATATTTTATCAGTACATGTGTTATTTAATTATTCTAAAATAAAACAAAAGTCGGATAGCTATAAATCCAGCATAATATTCATCTGTGATAATAGGATCAAGTCAGCAAAACCTCTCTCAGAACGCACCTGTGAGCATCTACACATTTTCCTTGGGGGGAACCCCAAGACCCCTTTCTCTCAGCGCACATACGGTGCGCTTCCGTGAACTTACAATCTCTACTCTTCAGAAAAACGAAACCAGTCCGGTAGGATTCTGGCTACGTGCCTGTGGTCCATCGTACTGCTTACATAAGCAGATCCAATCTGAAGGAGTATGTTATCAGTTAGTCTACTTGCCCCTCCCTTTGGCATAATGTGTTAAGCCCAAAATGTGTTTTACAGCAAGTTTTTTTTGATGGAAATATTATCTATATGATCCAAGAAAATGCCGGATGCTAAATTGTATACATGTATGTTGAGCATAATTAGCATATTAATTAGGGACTCGCCTACATCGGAGCCCCCAAGCAATACAACACAGACTAACTTTGCTTTTGTTCAAGAATAACAAAAATGTCAAAGATAGTATCAACATTTAAAAGAAATACAAAATGGCTGACATCCGCCATTTTCAATTTGCATATTTAATGAAATAATGTATCAAACCCAAAATGTCTTTTGCTGCAAGTTCTGTTTTTAATATTATCTATATGATCTAAGGAGTCAGAAAATGCCGGATGCTTATTTTAAATGTTTAGCAAATTTTCAATTAGCATATTGAATGAGGTAAATTATGTACTCGCCTATATCAGAAGAGTCAACCTCCAATCAACACTAACTCTCAAATTCAGGATAATCTTTGCATTTTTAAAGCGAAAGAACAATGTCAAGCATAATATCAACATTTTTCAAAAATACAAATGGCTGTTATCCGCCATTTTGAATATGCATATTTAATTAAGTCATTTCAGGAGCTGATACAACGCTTTTAACAAAAAAAAACTCAAAATGGCCGCCAAAAATAATATCGAATTTGTATGTAAAATAAGCTGAATCGTGGATATTGCCATGAATCATATGGAAATACTTCTGTTTTGACACAAATCACAGGATCCAAATATAGTTCATTGATGTAGCATGGTAGGCTATCTTTATTTTAAAAAATCGCACAGTTATCAGAATCAGAATCAGAAATGTTTTTATTTGACCTAGCTATTATATACATTTTTCATACAATGTGTTTGGTATACAACTGTTCAGGGAGACTCTCCTTAAGGTCAGTAAATGACCGCTGACAGGAGGGCCACCCTTTAGAGAATTTTCTCTTTACGTTTACAAAAATAATATATAATAATAATAATAATACTAATAATTAAACGGTAATTAACGGTATAGATTAGATTTAACAGTAATCAGAAAAAGCAATATTGGTTTTATACTGACACGTGTATGTATCGTTGCACAGGCCCAGACCCGTAGACGGGTCACAGTGTCGTATCTGCTGGGCTATGAAAGCACAGACCAGCAAACACGAGACGCTATACCAATACCGGTCCAATGTTGGGCCAGGGTCACAGCCCTGCACCAACACCAGCACCGACCCACGTAACATGTTCGCTGGGCATGTATGGTAAGTCGAATTACGGAGGCAATGACTAAATAAATCCGTGTAAAAAGACTCGTTCACTCCGCGCTGGCCCAACGCTGGGCCAGTGTCAATGACAGAGGACCAGCATCGATCCAAAGCAGAGCGAACAAGACTGTGTGTCGGGGAAACATGTGGGGCAATTCATAGAGGCCTATCAACACAAATATAACAGTTATCAATATTACATTCATCTTTATATGTATTCAAAATGTTATTTTTTATATATATTCCAAAACCGTGTAGGCTATTAGATGTAGTTTTATTTATCTTATTTATGATATTCAACTGCAATATTTAACAAACTTCTATGCGGAGGCCTACAGCAACTCTTGTTTCTGAATTGAAAAAAAACTGCGAGAAGATATATCAGGAGCCAAAGGTCTTAGATCAGTCTTTGCAGACATGCAGAGCAATTACATGGATTCAGTAACATTGCTGGAAGCAAATATAGCTCAATTTGATGACCTGCGCAAGGAAAACACTGGACTTGGAGAGCGTCTTGTAGTCGGTACAAATGACAGTTCCAACTGTGATGATGATGCTGAGAAGGTAATGGTGTAGTATTACTATCAGTAATAGACAGTAATTAACCCCGGTTCATACGACACGATACACAGCCTGTTGTAGACATACACAGGCCGTGTACCTAGTCTGGCAGTAATCTCCCGCTGCTGACCGATCAGCCAAGACCGCCGGGATACCCGCTCCCTGAGTGGACAGGATCCCGGCGGGCTGGCGCGAGGTTCTCCCCCTGTTATCACCGCACAGTGTGTTGTATCGCAGCAGAATATTGTATTTTACTCAGCTTTCTACATGAGTCATTGCATCCAACGTTGCACAGGTTGTCGGCAACCAGTTAAAGGGCACAATCAACCTTTGGTAAAAAACTGCAAGAAAATGAGTACATCAACAACACCTGTCAGCTTAACAATAGCAGCAGCAGCAGCAGCAGAAGAAGCAGTTAGTAGTGTGAGTTCTGCCGTGTTTACGGCTACACAGACTACCATCACCCAGGCAATGTCCACAATGTCTGGAAATGTGGGTTTAGATCTGAGTGGAGCAGTGACAACAACAGTTACTTCCACTCCGGCACCTGTTGCATCTCATTGCAGGACAATTCAAAGTTCAAGTGAGGACACAGTGCCGACGCAGCAAATTCTGTTGATGTTACAGCAACATCACGAAGAAATGAATAAGCAGCAAAGTCAGCAAGAGCAGCAACAGCAGCTGGTACAGCAACAGTTGCAGCAGCAACAACAAATTATGGATTTGGTTGTCTAGAAACGGATTAGCATGGATCAAATACCTAGCAATAAAGGATATGCGAGCACGTCAGCGCCGGTGAGTCTGGCTAACCCAGCTGTACCGGGTGTTAATGGATTGTTAACATATCCGACGCAATGTGCCGGTGCAACAATCCGACAATGCCACGCTCATCCACAATGGACTTCCTGCTTTGTTGAGCCATCTACCTGTTCCTGTTCAACAGACACCGACTCCCAGCAGCTTGCTACAGGCGCACCCCCCGGGATTGCCCTTCCCTGGGGTGACGTCTGTTACCCCGTCCACCAGCAGTTCACGCCCCAGCCTATCACTCGCTGCCAACCTTGGCTCAGGTTTGGCAGGCGACACAACAGGCTCCAGCAGTGGACGTATTTGGCAACCCAGTGAGGTGGAAAAAGCTGCTCGTCTGGCACACATACCAGACATAATGAATCTGGCAGAGCAGTATAAATGGGAGTAGGTACGAGTAATGTACGAAGAGTACTTGTCCACGATCGAGCAGGGACGCCGTACCTGGTCTACATCAGTGCGAGATCTACAACATGATATGCTGCGACCCTGGGATCAGCTGCCAGCGCCTAGAGCCGGATCCAGAGGTAACGTTAACATCTGTCATAGCTACAATTTTGCTAAAGACGTATGTTTCGTGACAGTTGCGTGTATCAGCATGTGTGCAAAGAGTGTGTCAAGATAAATATCAACGACAGCAAGCACAGAGCCAGGGAATGTCCACGAAACCGTCCAGCTCAAGGTAACTGACTAGGCGGTCCTGACATACCCTGGTTAGGACAGCTGACCCCCGGGCAACGCCTGCCCAGTCAGCCTCGTCTACCTGCCCCTGATATACAGTGGCCACCCCGAGCTTCCCTTTTGAACAATCATTACATTAAAATGCAAACAGCAGCAGCAGCAGCAGCAGATAATTACAATTTCCAAGCCCAAACACTTGTGGTATCTACATGAATAAATATAGACAACTGGAGAGAATAGATGCTAAGTGATGATGATAAAACAATTGTGGAACTGTTAGAATTTGGTTTCCCTGTAAATTAAGAGAAAAGTGTTCTCCCCTGGGTGCCATATACCAATCATCGCTCATCTTCCCAGTATGCCGCTGCAGTATACAATTACATAATGAGAGAAAAAGAAATAGGATTGTTATTGGCTCCCTTCAGTTTTAATTCGCTGCAGAGGAATATTATTATTTCACCTTTACAAACTGTCTCAAAAAAGAACACAGATGACACAGAATCTCGCCGTATTGTGTTGGATTTATCATATCCCAAGCACAGCAGTGTCAACGTTGGAATTCCAAAGGACTTGTATCTAGGAATAGAAACAAAGTTGTCATAACCCTCTGTTGATGATTTAGTTCATCAGATACATAAATTAGGAGAAAAATACTGGCTACAAAAATCTACCGCTACTAAGAAACAGCTGCTATCTTTGTTGGGTCTTTTGATCTATATATCTACAGCAGTCTTGCCAGGCCGCAGGTTTGTGGCAGGACTCATTGATCACCAAGAATGATGACCACCCGCTGAGTCTGGATCAGCCCTTCACGTCTGGATCTTCTTTGGTGGGATCGGTTTATGACCGACTACAATGGTGTCAGCTTAATACAGCATCCCGAGTTCACAGAGTGTGACTCATTGATGTCCACGGACAGCTGCTTGGTCGGCATGGGGGCGGTGACATCAGACAGTCATTTCTGTTATGCTGTATATCCCGCCCACATACAACAGATGGGATTATGCATATCAGCATTGGAGTTGCTGGCGATAGTGGTAGCAAGCCGCCTCTGGGGTCATTTATGGCCCAGAGAAAAGCTGGTTATCAGATGCGATAATGAACCAGCTTGTTGTGCAATTAACACTGGTCGCTCCAGGAACTCGTTCATGCAGACGTGCTTATGTCAGCTGTGGCTGGTGGAGGCTTGCCCTCCGCTGTGTTCATATCCCCAGTATTGATAATACCATACCTGACTTACTCAGTCGTTTGCATATAAACGATAATTACAAACAGAAATTTGAACGAGCTGTCACAAACAAAACACTTATGCATACTCATAGTCCGCATGAATTCTTCCGAATTGACTGGAACATTTGATCGTGTAATATAATACGTCATAGATAATCGTTCGACATAACATAATGAACAGAATAGTTCGAATATAATCAACGTTATATGTGTTGATTTTATGCTAAACCATGATAACTAGCATTGCGTTATTCTCAATAATTATGATAGTTTAATGCATAATTGGACGGGTTTTTTTTTATGTAGATCATCACTTATTTGCTTTGCCAATTAAGTCTATAGTAGTTTTTTTGTTGTTACTTCTTATATAAATCAATTATGTTGCTTAAATATTGTGTGAAAACCGATTGTTTGGGTCTTGCTGTTTTTTCTATGTCGCCTTTGACTTATAGTCAGTTATCAACTTATATGCCACTTCTATCTTTTTATTTTACTCCATGGTGAGGATCCGGGCTTCCTTTACTAATAAAGTAGCCTGTTTACCTTGGCTGCCTTCAGCTGTCCCTTGGCAGCTGAAGGCGTGTGTTTGATTTAATAAACGATTGCTATACTGTCACTAATATATGTGTTTTGTTGGATGAACCGAGGGTTAATTTCCGATTACCAGCAACTGTTTGATATCGCCTGTGATGCTGCCGAGAGTTTCACTATCAGTAGTATCCCGCCGGTAGTGACAGCAAGCGTCAGGAGACAGCTGATATGCCAAACGGCGAACTGTTTCAGATGGAATACACCTTAATTCCAAAGGTGTCGACAGACTGATTTCTAACATCGGCCCTAAATCAGTTAAACCAAAAAACGCCAAGACAAATGATGTACCTGAGAATTTTCGCCATTCAAAGTGGACAAACATACAGCAGCGTAGACCTACCAATAATCACCGTCGCCAAAATAAGAGTCAGCGCCCTCCTCCACGCTATCAGCACGAGCAGCCTGTATGTGACTACTGCTATGCGGGGTAACAGGTCACCTTGCCAACCGCTGCCGATGCACAGGACCTGTAACCTGCTACAAGTGTGGAATTCAAAGTCACACGGCTAATCGATGCCATAAGGACTAGAAAGCCAGCAAAGAAGACAATGCCGTCAGTGCACACATACCTGCAGAAGCAGATGATAGCGAACCCCAAAACAGACCTGCGAACCATTTAGAAGAAAGTAAGACACACAATCCATCAGTTATGTATTTAAATGCGCGAAGTGTCAAAACTGTATCTCGCACAAAAAATAAGTAAATGACAGAGAGCTACTCCCTTCTTCTTCATATACTGTTTTCAGACGTGACAGACAAGACGTTCGTGGTGATTTCACTGGTGGCGGGCGAGCTGTGGTAAATAAAAAGAATATACCTAGTCCACGGCACACATACTTAGAACTTAATGAAGAGGTTCTTGTGTGTGAGCTGAAACCTGATTAATGTACTTGTCATTGTGCATCGGCCTCCATCTGGTAATGTGGAACAATTCGTAAACAATATTTACTCCACTTTTCAGATAGGCTGACAGATATTTCCATTCATTATGTAGAAGCGGTGATTTTATTATGCCTGATATCAATTGGTCTACACGCTCTTCAAATGTCTTCTGTGATTTAATTAACGAATGTTCCTTTTTCCAATGCAATAAAATACCAAAACATTTGCATGGAAATATTTTAGACTTGACACTGACTAATTAGTCTTGTGAATTTATTTCAGCTCTAGAAGAGCTTTCTGTAGATTTCGCTACTGATCAGCACGCTACTGATTATCTTACATATAGCTACTTATTCTAAAAACTCTATACAAAGAACTGCTTACAATTTTAAGAATGCTGACTAATCTATTACGTACTGTGGTAGCGACTTCTAACAAGCGATATTAACATATCCTGGGTTGAATGGAATTCAAATCTAAAACATATAATTGATACATGTATCAGATTTACTAAAAGAGAAAAGAGTTAATTTTAGGTCTGAGCGCTCTGCTTGAATTCTAAGTGTTTTAGTGAATTTAGACGTGAATAAATCTGTGAGTCATGACAGTATTCCACTTAGGGTTTTGTCTGAGTGTGTAGTGGAATTAGCGCCATCACTAAATGCTTTGTATAATCTCAGTCTATCGACAGGCTCATTTCCATCTGAATGGAAGCATGCACATATCACACATTTTTTTAAAATGGGAGCAAAAATTTGGTAAGTAACTAAAGACCGATATCACTATTGAACAGTGTTGACAAGATATTAGAGCGATTAGTTTTTGATACGATATATCCAATTGTGAATCCTCTAAATTCCCCAAATCGACATGCATGGTTTCATGAGAAAACGATCAGTACAGTCTCAGCTAATAAGTAATTATGACATAATTGGCAAGGACATTGACAAAGGTGTACAGAATGATATCACATTTTCTTAGAATTTTCTAAGGCATTCGATAAAGTACAACATGATCTCTTATTGCATAAGCTTAAGATGTTTGGTTTCAACAATAAATTTTTAAACTGGTTTACTTACTTCCAGTCAGAAGGAAGCCAATAGGTTATTGTTGAAGGCAAACAGTCTGAAAACTTGCCCGTCACATCTGGTGTACCACAAGGTTCTATCTTGGGACCACTTCTATTTATACTCTATGTAAACGACATATCTGATGGATGTTCTTCTACTGTATCATCGTTTGCAGATGATGTTAAAATATTTTTAGAAAAATAAAATCCACTTCTGATTCTGAAGTATTGCAGAATGATCTAAAATTGTTAGAGACTTGGGCGAAGCGTTGGAACAAGTATTTTAATGTGAAAAAATGTTATGTAACTGGGGACTGGTGGCTTAGGTTTAGATGGGCCAGCCTGTGGCACACCGCTTAGTCTGACCAGTCACAGGGCTGCATCTTGGTCACATGCTTTACACTGACCACGCACCAAATATTTTGTGTTTCTGGCATTCGAATTGAAATGTGTGAAGAAGCAACATCAACTATATGACTTGTTCATTTTCTATCAGTGAACACGCTTCAAGTGGTGACCCCGACGTGCGTGGGCATGTTCAACAAATTGATCGAAACGTGTTTTGTGGGCCTATCAAGAAAATAACAAAGTAAGTTGTAGATTTGATTTCTGCCCGCATTTACTTCACACCTGCATGCATGCAGTTTCTTCACACATGCGGCCTGTGTATTTATCGCCGTGATATCGCTCGACTGAACCAATGTGTACTGCCTGTCATTGTGTTGCTGCTACGACCATCAGAACGTCATTCCGTGTAAACTTGCACCTCAATCGCCACATACTGCGAAGTATCATTAACTTTGGACCTGGGTCATTCAGCTGGATAATTATCGTGACTGATATTAATGGACCAAAATTAGGATCAGATTTTCTGCGCAAATATGGACTTCTTTTTGATTTGCAGCACTGCCAACTGCGTGACGCCACCACTGATTTGACCGTTACTAGCTTTACTTGTGATGATGACGCTCTTTAGTTACGTGTGTTATGTAATATCAGTTCTAGCCCAGCCGCTTCAGTGCTGCATGAGTTTCCAGAGCTGATACAGCCCACATACACAGACACAATCACTCATTACAGAGTAGCCACAGGTCCTCCGGTTCATGCCCGTGCTCGCCGCCTTGCCCCAGATCGACTTCTAATCGCCAAACAGGAATTTGAGCACATGCTGGAGCTGTTTATAATGGCGCCTAGTGATAGTGCGTGGGCATCGGCTCTCCATATGGTGCCCAAGAAAAAGCCTGGTGACTGGCACCCATACGGCGACTATCATGCTTAAAATGCCCAGACCGTACCAGATAACATATCCGATACCACAAATACATGACTTTACTTGTGGTCTCGCCAGTGCCACCATATACAGCAAAATTGATTTGGTCACACTGTAACGATGGCCTGGGTGGAATAACTATGACGTAACAATAGTTCAATGAGGCACTTCACTGTCTGAATATTGGAAAGGCAACATGGCGCACATGAAGGGCAACATGGCGCTCATAAAGGGCAACATGGCGCTCACAAAAGGCAACATGGCGCTGCGCCATGTTATAAATGGCTAGATGAAACACTGCTGCCAATAGTGAACGCTCCTCACCACGCCAAATCAGACAGTTAGCTTACATAGCAGAATTTACCACCGATATATGGCACATATCTGGTTCTGAAAACTTGCCCGCTCTGTCACGTTTGGTAGTAGATGCGGTCGGAAATGTAGTGGACCTGGATTACGATAAACTCGCAATAGCCCAAAAGATTGTGAAACTTAACGTTATCTGAAAAATCCAGGTGGTTTACGATCACGAAAACTGGATGTACCCGGATCTCAATCTAAGTTGTGGTGTGATATTTCTACAGGTAAAACTAGACCATTTTTACCACCTGCTTTCCGGCGCTCAGCATATGAGCGTTTACATGACCTTTCTTATCCAGGCATCAAGGCCACCAAGAAACTAGTGGCAGAGCGTTTGCTTAAAATGAAAAGTCATGTTGCCGCCTGGGCTCGCTCTTGCATTGAATGCCAGAGAGCTATAATTACATGCCATGTTTCTTCACCACTCGCATTTTTCACGCTCCCAGACTCGCGATTTGACACAGTACATGTGGATATAGTGGGTCCACTTACCTTATCTCAGGGACAGCGTTATCTACTAACTTGAGTAGACAGATTTACCAGGTGGCCCGAGGTTATTACAATTCATGATATATGTGCAGATACTGTTGATAAACCGGTTTTTTAATGTTTGGGTAGCGATATTCGGGGTGCCTTCCGCCGTCATAAGTGATCGCAGAAAGCAGTTCGAATCTGAGCTGTGGTCTGACCTGTCTATGTTATTAGGCATTTAGAAGTGCAGAACTACCGCCTATCACCCACAGTCAGACGGCATGGTGGAAAGACTTCATCGCCAATTCAAGGCCTCGCTTCGCGCTCATGATGCGTATCCTGACTGGATGGCAGTTTTACCTGCAGTTCTGCTCGGCATAAGGTCGGCAAATAAGGATGATTTGAACTGTACATCTATTGAGCTTGTTTGCGGCACGACATTACGCCTACCAGGGGAATATTGTGCGTCTATGTCTACTCCTACAACAGGGGCGTCGGAACAGGTCCGATTGGCACGGCTAAAGCCGGACCAATATTTAGCCAGATTCATTTTTTTAAATAAAAAAATTTTGTTCCAGATTCCCTCACATTGCAATCTTAATTAGGGGCTCCTAAAAGCCGGACCAATCAGTAGCAGCTTCCGACGCCCCTGTACAACAGGTGATATTGCATCATTTGCAGCGCAACTGCGAACTGCTATGTCTGCTCTCGCACCTACCGCACCCTGACAAAAAAATAAACTCATGCAGAGTTCACTAAATGCAGTCATGTTTTTGTTAGACGCTTAGCAGTACATGTGTCCATACGACGGACCATTCAATGTATTGAGTAGGAGAACGAAGTATTTTGCTATAGACATCAAGGTCAAAGAACAAAATATTTCAATAGACCGCCTAAAACCAGCTTATGTGGAATTACAGACTGGAGCATTAGATCTACCAGTCCCATCGTCTACACCCACGACAAATACGAGATCTGGTAAAAAAATTAAAAAACCGGTACGCCTTGGCATTAATATTGCAACATAAATAATATTAGATTAGTAGTGCTAAGGACATTGTTGTATTAAAATTAAATGCATTATTAATATTTTGTATTTCTGACATTCGAATTGAAATGTGTGAAGAAGCAACATCAACTATATGTCTTGTTCATTTTCTATCAGTGAGCACGCTTCAGTTATTTCAATTTGTAAAACAGATTGTTATATGAAATTTGAATATTATGTAGACGGTCAGTCACTAACAAGGGTTGATTCCATGATTGACTTAGAGTTACATTAATTACCAGTATAACTTCTAAAAAAAACCTTTTTATAAATGATCTCAAAGGCTCAGTGTATGTGAGGTTTGGACAAACGTACTGTAGGATTTAATACCCCTGTGGCAATAAAATTGCAGTTGTATCTTTCTCATGTTAGAAGCGTACTTGAATATTGTACACCATTGTGGTCTGTGTACCAGGTAAATGAAATTATGCGCATTTAAAGGGTTCAACGTAAAAGACACTTGGGTGTTTTGTATAAGTCACATTTAATTGATTTCGATATCAACAATCGTTGTACATGGGCTATTATCTGCTGCTACTCTGGGTGTGATGTACGATAATACTTGGTCTGAGAAAAATATGCTCTACATTGATATTATTGCAACCTTTACTCTCTGAGTTGATGGGGGGAAGCTTTTCGCCACGCTTCCAAAAACTCGACAGCGATGTTGACGGATGGTTCTGATGCTATACTTAGGTTGGCAGTCGACGAGCCACCATGTCTGACTTTTATTAGTATGTATATATTGTGTTTCGGTAGCGCGACGGCTTTACGAGCTGACGCGAGACGATGGTGTTTAGATTGATAGTAATAATTTTATATAGAAATATATATGTTAAAAGCATGACAATTATTAAAGCCTACATGCTTTTTTTATTAAAAAAATATTCTACTTGTATTTATTTTATAGGTTTTTACGCTCTCCAGAGTGTGTTTTTTTGCTATTATTTATGATAATATGTAGTTATTTTATCTCTGGTTTTGCTGGCAAGTAGACATGTGGTTGGCGAGATAGTGGGACATAATATTATATAATATTATATATTAACGTTCGAACGTTAAAGGGACATGCCCACTTTGGACTTGACATCTCACCATGTCAAACCACCCCGGTTAATTAATATATGTAAACTAAACCAGGAAAATATATTGTCATTTAAGAATGACTTGCTATCAGTTAATTTGCTAGACAATTTTAATTTAAATCCTTTGGCTAATCCTAATGATAATTATAACGAATTAGACAATATTATCCAAACTGTGAAGAATAAACATTTTCCACGAAAGACAATAAAATATAATAAATATAAGCATAAAAAATAAGAATGGATCAAAAAAGGTATTATTCGATCTACATCACCCCTAGATCCAGTGATAAATACGTATAGAACAAACTTAAGAAACTATATTAAAATACTTAGACAAAGTATAAAAAATGCAAAAAAGAATTACTATACTAAATGTTTTCAGTAATATTAAAAGTGATATGAAAAGTACATGGCAAAATATCAATAGTGTCTTAAATAAAACAAAAATAAAAAAACAATTTCCTGATAAGTTTAAACTAGACGCTCAGCTTCTTACTGATAGATTTGAAATTGCTAATCAATTTAACACTTTCTTTGTAAATAACGGAACCAAACATACTGAAAATATAGCTACTCCCTCAAACAAATCATATAAAGATTATTTGACATCACCATGTGAGACTTCATTTAATTTTACGTTGGTCACTGAAAATGACATTACCATTATTATATCAGAACTGAATTCAAAAATGAGTAGGGAAAAGATGGTATATCGAATATTGTATTCAAAGCTATTATGACAGTAATTGTAAAACCACCAGCTCTAATAATAAATCAAATGTTAAATACCGGTATTTTTCCAAATCGCGAAGGTAGTGCCTCTTTATAAAAAAGGAGATGATGGACTTTTTACCAATTATAGACCGATTTCTTTGTTACCTTCAGTCTCTAAGATGTGTTTGAAAGAGTGATTTTTAACCAATTAATACTGTATTTTGATCGTTATAAATTGTTAAATAAAAGTCAATATGGCTTTCGTAAAAATCACTCTACAGAATTCGCTGCATTAGAATTTATAGATAAGATAATTCATTCTATGGACAATGGCCATATCCCCGTGGGCATTTTTATAGATTTTTCAAAGGCCTTTGACACCATAGACCATAGTATTTTAGTAGCTAAGTTGGAGTTTTATGGGGTCAAAGGTATTTCCAATAAATTATTTAAAAAGTATTTGACAAATAGGCAGCAATATGTCTCACTTGAAGACAAAAATTCGAATTTGTTGGAAATAAAAACGGGTGTTCCACAGGGATCAATACTAGGTCCACATCTATTTCTAATATATGTAAATGATTTGGTAAAATGTAGTGATATATTATTTTTTATTCTATTCGCTGATTATACAACATTAATTGTGGATTTGGATGTATGTGATCAAACTATAATGGCTAAAGCTAAGTAAATTGTCTATAAATGTGAACAAGTCTAAATGTATAGTACACAACCACAAAAAACAGTGGAAATTACAGAATTTAAGATTGATAACAACAACATAATCATATTAATTGTATTAGTATTAAAATTTCTAGCTAAGAACAATTGGTATTGTGAAAAGGTTAAGACATGTCATCTCCTTTGACGTTTTGGTTATGCTTTATAATACTTTAATTTTACCACACATAAACTACTGCATTTTAGCATGGGGATATCAGTCAGATAAAATCTTTCTTCTTCATAAAAAATGTTTACGAGTAATTACTGGAAGCAAATTTTTTGCACATAGTTTTCCACTGTTCAAAGCTATTGGTTTTCTTAAAGTAGAAGATTTATTTGTAATTAATAAAATCAAGTTACACTTCAAATATATAAAAGGAATGTTACCTGCTTATTTTAAAGCTTTAGTATTGCAAGAAAATATTCATTGTTATGGAACAAGAAATCGCGATCTTCGTAAAATTAGAGTTTCACATGATTTTGCTAAAAACTGTGTTGTA